>JALIZF010001115.1:0-153232 GCA_029948255.1 Telmatactis stephensoni
TTTGTGAGTGAGGATTGGGAAAGTATCAGGGGTGTTAAACTGGGGTTGTTTGAATGGGATAGCTGCAGAGCCTAAAGGAGGGCTACTCGAAGCAAAGATGAGACAGGGAGGCTATCCATACCTTAATGCCAATAGGCAACAAGAGGGATACTGAACTATTCAAACCTCATTGAATATTCATATCCCTCGGGATGACGTCATTAGCATTATATAACACCAAATTAATTATGCAAGGGTGTCAGTTCGCAACGGGACGCTAATGGAAAAGTCGCCCCACCCTCCCACCCTACCTCTTGTTGGTTTTTAGCACTCCACGCTACTCCCTTGTTGTGATTCGACAGGGAGGCTATCCATACCTTAATGCTAATAAGGCAACAAGAGGGATACTGAACTATACAGCTTTAGATTTCAATCCATAGTTTCTGAGTGTTATTTCTTCTCGGCACGTAGTAGCCTCACTAGTTCTAAATATTCCACCGCAAAATTTACTGGTATTTAGACGCTGAAGTTTTCATGTTATTCATTTCATGAATTTTGCAAGGCACATTGCTGGTCTGGCGTCTGAACTAGGTTTTAGAACAGTTGTTTATAACAAAATACAACTTACCAATTTTGAAAATGAAACGGCCACAAATCGACGATCGAACCACACTGAACTCAAGTCGAAAATTTTCGTTGAGCAAGTCGGCATTCGCAATTATTCTCCCAAAACTGTATCATTCAATGTTACGAAGCTTTCCTGGATCTTCTTGGCTACAGTGAACAACTATCAGAGCAATTCCTTTAGTACAAAAGAAGGAATTTTCGAGCAAACCCTCAGTAAACAACAAACTTCCAACGTTCACAATGAAATGGCTTCCAGTCCGCCAACTTTCAAACTTGGTCACGTGGTAAAATGCTGTGCTGTCATTGGTTGGCAAAGTCTTGTTACTAGCTACCAGTTCTCCATCACACACAGGAATCCAGAAATCACAAAGGAATCTTTTCGCAGTGGAAAGAATATCAAATATTGTATCGAATATTGAATCTAATAATTGCCAGCAAATGAAAACCGTGTAAAATCTATTAGGACAAAATGTCGGTTGTAGCGTTTTGGATAACGAGTTCTAATGGGCTCTGGGGCATTCAGCTTCGTTACTATTATATAGTATTAAACGCTGCCAGCTCAATAAATTACCATTAAACAACAGTTTTGTTGCAGTTAAATCAAGTCTAAAACTAACTTAAAACTTATGTTTGATGATTCTGGATTGGAGTTATTTTAACTCCCGTTTTGGAGTTAAAAAATGCTTAAACTTTTACTCCTCCTAATAAGAGTTAATTTAACCCTCTGGATTGGAGTTATTTCAACTCCTGCTTTGGAGTTAGAGAAGGCGTAAACTTTTACTCCTCCTATTAAGAGTTAATTTAACCCTCAAGCTCATATTTTTACTCTTGATAAGAGTTATTTTTACTCCAGTTTTGGAGTTAGATTATACATAATTTTTAACTCCACCAACTAGAGTAAATTTAACCCTCAAGCTCATATTTTACTCTAATTCGGAGTTATTTTTACTCCAATTTTGGAGTAAAATTAACTCTTAAATTTAACTCCACTATAAAGAGTTAATTTTACTCTTATGGTCGAGTTAAATCAACTCCCTAAAAATAACAGTGTGGCATCAATGTCAGTTTGCATTTCTGTCAGAGCTGACTGCAAATTTTTAATTTCAACCTTTGCTTTCAGCAGATCAATTTCTTTCCTTTGTAGTTTTACTGTGAGTGGCCTGGTTAGGTCTAAGATATGTTTGACAATGACAGTTGTAACAATGAAAGGGAAATCAATAGCATTTAACAAGGCTTGTGCATCATTTCTGCTGTTGATATTCCAGTCTCCATACCCTCTATCTCCATCTCCATCTCTATTCAACGCAATGTCCTCTAATGTAGACGTAATTGGCATCAAAAGTTCAACAATAGGCCTTATGCACTAACTCGGTCACGTGATCATTTCCGCCATGTTGGATGGCAAGCGTGACGAAATTTGCATACAAAACATCTGTCAACATGGCGACCGATCCTGAACAAAAAAGGTTAGTAACGTACGATTACACTCAGCTTGCTTCTTTCACGAAAAGCAAATGACAATTAAGAAGATTCCTGTCTTGGATTCTGGCTTTGAAAGTGTATTTTTTTAAGGAAAATATTATTTTGAGGACAAAACTTCGAGGCCGCACGACTCGCACGATCGTGACAAGACGGAACCAGGGGTAAAGGTTAACTTTGTTTACAAATGGTTTTCTTTGATTTTATGAAACCAGCTTCCAGCCATGGCCTCCCTGATACTTTATAAAGCATTTAGCAGCTATAAATGTCAGTGTCCTTTCGAAATACTGCCATCATGAGGGGATAAAGTACATTTTCGTGCGAAGTAAAATTTTACTCGCGATCGTGGGCTGTTTATACATTCAAGAGTTCAAAGGGGTTTTCCCAGATAAATATGGCTTTCCGGTCTTCAAAAACATCCCAAAACTTCTCCAATTTAATTGTTATAGCAACGAGACAATCGACTTGGGTCGCCTCAGAAATATCAATTTCTCAGACGTGGAAAAATATGCTAGCAAGTTGACAGGATGTAGTACGAGCACACAAAAAGCGTACAAGTACTTTGCAGAACCAGGATACCTTCACAACATTAAAGGTACATTTTCATTGTCATGTCATAGAATCATCATAATTTGGCATTACATTATCTTATTAGTAAACTAAGAACTGAGTATAAAAAGCTAAAACATAATTTTTGTTCCTTAATTCGCACACACAGGTGATGAAATGTATCAGTCGATCACCGAAGCGATTTTGCCGATTAACGCACATATAAAGATTATATATTTTTCTCTTTTTTCATGCAGTTATCTACAGTGAAACTGGTGCCACCGTTAAGGGCAAGTGCCATAGGTCGATGGAGAAAAATGAACCACCACATGATGTAGTCGCCTTTATTTTAAAAGAGAAGTTGTCTGGTCAATGTTCGTGTAAAGCTGGGAAGGGAGGGTCGTGTCAGCACCTATTAGGATTGTTATTATTGTTGGCTCACTTCAAGCAGCTGGGGCTGTACTCAATCCCTGATGATCTAACTTCAACCATGATGAGTGAGCGATGGAGTGTACCACGAGGAAAAAAAATACAGCCCGAAAAGATTGATGCTGTGTTTGTAAAGAAGCCAAGAGATGGTGCAGATTACAACAAGTGTATCAAAAGTACTTTATACTCACCTGCATCTCAGTACTTGCTATTTAGTCATGAGGAAAAAACAAAACTACACTCTCTGAGCCCCAAACCCTCGATATTAACCCTTTTGCCAGAAACGATTGTGTCATTACCAACAGTGCAAACAAAATTTGGAAACCTACCAAAAGGAAGTGTTCTATCCTATCAACAGAAACTTAGTTCAAACTATATAATAAACGACTATGCTAACACTGAATTTCCTGCCCTTCCAATAGATGATTGTACTACTCCAAGATTCTTTAATAATGTTTCTCTGTGCTTGGATGAAGATAAATCAGCAAAGTTTGCTTCCCTCTTTATCACCCAACAAATGGCTAAAAGCATAGAAGAAAGACAAGACACCAAGATCAAAGTCAATTATGGCATTCTTTATACGTAGTAAACGGATTACAGCTAGCAAATTTGGATCTGTGGTAAAGAGGAAACCAAACTTTGATACCCTTTTTAAGCAACTAAATCCATCAAGGCCATACAAATCTGCAGATATGAAGCGGGGAATAGAAATGGAACCAACTGCAGCATTTGTGTATGCATCAAAAGCCAAAAACAACATGGTCAATGTATATCCAAGTGGTCTTGTCATCAACCCTAAATGCCCTTGGTTAGGCTGTACCCCAGACAGAAGAGTGTTTGACATGCAAGAAGCTGAAAATCACAACATGTCTCCATATGGTCTGTTAGAAATCAAGGTTGTTTGTAAGCAAGGAGTGCAGAGCCTCAAAGATGTGGATTACTTGAAACAGAATGCCAACACAAATGAGTTTATTTTAGATCCAAGACATAATTATTTTTATCAAGTGCAGTGCCAGCTGGCTCTCACTGGTATTAATTGGTGTGATTTCTTTTCTTATATTAGAGATGATATGTTTTTCTGTCAGAGAATCACATTTGATCCTCACTTTTTTCAAGATTGTAAAGATAGGGTTGATCAGTACTATTTTGACTATTATTTGTAATCAACAATCATTTCCATTAAACTAAGAATGATGGTTTGTGGTCCCAGAAAATACCCTTGCCCCAAATTGGAGGAGGAAATTTGTAAAAGATTCATGCCCCTAAGAGCACTTAATTAATTCACTTGTTTGCAGTTTCCAGTGATCTCTCAAGAATTTCCAATTCTCTCCATGATAGGGAATATTTTCTAGGACTATACAATATCCCAAAAATGTAATTAATACATAAATGAAATTATTGTAAATATTTCAGAAACAGAATGCCAAAATAATTTTTAATGTTTTAATATATACACTGTATATCAATTGATCTAATAATAATAATATTATTATTATATTAATAATTATATATTATATTGTCTGCAATAAATTTTACTTTTTATACAATCAGATCTACACAAGTGGCCCTTGAAAATTAGTGAGCAATGCTGCAACTGTCCATATTTGGTTGACAGTCCCTAAAAGAGCCAGAGGAATTGCTGAGCTAAAAATATGAAATTCTTTAATCCTACGGATTGCTCTTTCTACATGAATTCTAAGTTTTGCTATATTTTTAGTTTCTTGCACTTGGTCTTTAGAAAATTGAGCACTTGATGATAAGAAAGGGGGAAGGTTAAGATTGACATTTCTCTCTTGAAGTATATCCTGAATATTGAAGCCCTTATCTGCCATAACACTGGTGTTAGGTTCTAATAGTTCTAAAATGCCACAACACTTGGTGATTTCTCTATCTGATATACTACCAGTATATAGCGATGACACAAAGCAAATTGCACCATGTGGTGTGATTCCAACTAAACCTTTAAGCGTTGTACAGCTTTTATAGTTACTATACATCTGGGATTGTAACTTCAATGATGATGGTACTTGTACTTTGACTTCAGTACAGTCTATTATAACATGTGTCTTTGGATACAAAACTTTAAAATCATCAGGCATGTATTTCTGAACAGATGCTTTAGAGGGCCAGATGGGCTGTGTCCCCAGGAAAAAATACAGGTAATTAGCCCAGGAAATGATTTTTCTACTTACAGATGATTGATTAATGTTAAACCTATGAGCCAGGTCTTGCTGAAGTAGACCTAATTTGATTCTTACTAAGAACATAAAAAACTCATCAATGAGAACCATTTTCTTACTACCAGGACGATTATATGATATATTACTTGCATAACAATATGTAAGTGTCTCAGCACTTGGCCTTACAAATTCATAAAATGTTATAAAATGTGCATATGTAGGAAAAACTCTTAGATATAAAAGTTATGACAACAAGTTTTCTCGACGTTTCGACGCCATCAGGCGTCATTTTCAAGAGATGGTTTATTTAAATTTGAGTTTGAATACAAATAATCGTGTCTATACTCTAGGGACTTAAAAGACTTTGGATTTAATAGAGTCCGATTGAATGTTTATTTTGGGCCTTTTGTCTCTGATTAGTAGCATTTCGTAAACTAGGCATTCTGATTTGTTCTTGCATCGTCGCAGAACGCTGAAAAGACCCTCAAAACCCTCCAGACTGTTATTATGGCACTTCTTATGGTGTTTTCCTACGGCGCTTGAAGCGTGTTCGTCGATTCGTTGGAATAGGTGGCGGCACGTATAACCAACGTAACCTGCCTCGCACAGGTCACACTCATATTGATAAACAACGTTTTGCTGGTTAATAATGGGAAGCTTTTGCTCTTTATGACCAAAATAGTCGCCAAGTTTGCGGCTTGTGAAAACCGGTTGTAATTGTATATCGATCTGACTGCTTAGGTCTTTGAGTTGTCTCTTAACGGCATCACTAGAAGGTTGGTCTTTGAACGGAATAGCAAACCGCACCTCATTCCCATCCTCCTTTGGTTGAGGCTTTTCTTGTTGTTGCTGTTGTTGTAACTCTCGTTGGTGTTGTTGCTGAGTTATCAAGGCTCGGACTGTAGAGTCAAACAGATTCATCGGGTATTGAAGTTTTCGAAAGATTTCTTTCAAACGATCTACCTCCTGCGTGAAGTATAGCCAGGATGATGAAAGTTTAAAGGCTCTATCCAGCATGGTTCTCAGAAGTGCCTTCTTATACCTTGCATCAACATGACTACGGAAGTGTAGTAGAAGGCCTTTATCCGTCGGTTTCCTGTAGATTTCGGTACGTAGAGCACAACCTTCCTTGGTTATAAGCATACCAAGGAAGGGAAGACAGTTGTCTTTATCCATCTCCATAGTGAAATCTAAGGATGGGTGCGCTTCTTTCAAAACCTGGAGAAAGGATTCCCCTTCTGCTTCATTCCGTGCCAAGGCGAGGGTATCATCAACATACCTCTTGTAAAACGATGGTAGTCTGTTAGCAGAGTCAAGTTTTTCTTCGATGCTACAAAGAAACGTATTGGCCATTAGTGGCCCCAGGGGGGACCCCATTGCCACGCCATCCGTTTGCTCAAATAGTTTCCCATCAAACTGAAAGAGCTGATTCTTAGAAGCCATCTCTAGGAGATCTGTAAGATTCTCTCGTGTGAGATTCAGGTTATAGGTGTTGTTGAGCCAGTTCTCGTGGAAGGCCTTGTCGACGATAATTTCTATAGTTTCGTCCACCGGTACATTTGTGAAGAGGGAAACTACATCATACGAGACTAGGACGTCGGATTCTCCTACTTCAACTTCTTGTAGTTCTTCTGCAAATTGGAAAATGTCTGTGATTGTATGACTGTTCTGTGATAGAGGTTTTAGCTTCTTGTCTAACCACTTTGCCAGATCATAGTTGTATGTTCCTACAGCTGACAGAATTGGTCGCATACACAGATCTTTTTTGTGTGTTTTTGGTAATCCATATAGATGTGCGAGCTTAGATCCTTTGGCTATGACTTCTGTAGCTATCTCGGGTGGAAGTGTTTCTTTTACTAGCTTGTTTAGACTTTTCTCTTTCTCTAGTAATGGGTGATAATGTTTGGTAGGCCTCCCCCTCCTTTTTGGCTGCTCGAGACTAATTGGCGTGAACTTGGTTGTATCGTTGATGGAGGCTTCCTTTAGTAGATTCACGTATATATCTTTATCAAGAATTACAACCCCTGACCCTTTGTCTGGACGCGTAACTACGATGTCATCTCTCGCTTTTAATTGCTTGACTGCTTTAAGGAGTGCTTTTGGTGGCCTTGGACTCTTGTATTTGATGTAATTCAAGGCTATAGACTTCAGCGTCGTTGATGTGAGCTCTCGTAGTTCCGGATGTATTTTCTTCTCAATCCTGTAGTATAGTTGTTCAAACGTTGCCATGATTTCCAGTTGGTCCACTCTTTGTGGGAGCGAGAATTTCAGACCTCGGGATAGTACTAGTTTCTCGAAGAACGATAATTTGTACGATGATTTATTTATTATGTGTTCATCGATGTCTTCCGTTTTTTCGAGGATGCGTGAGATCTTCTTGGTGTGGGTTTTCATTTGCTGTTCAAGTACCTTTTTGCAGAGGTTGGTGATGCTATTTAGAATAAGAATGTAACGAAGGGTTGTGCATTGTTGACGTATTTTGGACCATATTGACACCGATTCCTCCTTTAACTTGAGTAGTGATGCATTTTTTCGACGAATTTCCTCCTTGATGATGTTCTCTTCGTAGGTCTTTGATGAAGTTTTCCATTTTTTAGCCTTGCAGTCTTTAACTCTTGCAAATGTTGGCGTGATCCCAAGGTTTTGACAGAGTCTTAGATATTCAATGGCTGCCTTGCATTTGACCAGTTTTCTGCTACACTGTTCTAGATCTCTGAACAATTGAAGCTGGTGGTTGTCTTTAAGAATACGAATTAAATGTTTATGTTTAAAACTCTTAGATATAAAAGTTATGACAACAAGTTTTCTCGACGTTTCGACGCCATCAGGCGTCATTTTCAAGAGATGGTTTATTTAAATTTGAGTTTGAATACAAATAATCGTGTCTATACTCTAGGGACTTAAAAGACTTTGGATTTAATAGAGTCCGATTGAATGTTTATTTTGGGCCTTTTGTCTCTGATTAGTAGCATCCTTAGATTTCACTATGGAGATGGATAAAGACAACTGTCTTCCCTTCCTTGGGATGCTTATAACCAAGGAAGGTTGTGCTCTACGTACCGAAATCTACAGGAAACCGACGGATAAAGGCCTTCTACTACACTTCCGTAGTCATGTTGATGCAAGGTATAAGAAGGCACTTCTGAGAACCATGCTGGATAGAGCCTTTAAACTTTCATCATCCTGGCTATACTTCACGCAGGAGGTAGATCGTTTGAAAGAAATCTTTCGAAAACTTCAATACCCGATGAATCTGTTTGACTCTACAGTCCGAGCCTTGATAACTCAGCAACAACACCAACGAGAGTTACAACAACAGCAACAACAAGAAAAGCCTCAACCAAAGGAGGATGGGAATGAGGTGCGGTTTGCTATTCCGTTCAAAGACCAACCTTCTAGTGATGCCGTTAAGAGACAACTCAAAGACCTAAGCAGTCAGATCGATATACAATTACAACCGGTTTTCACAAGCCGCAAACTTGGCGACTATTTTGGTCATAAAGAGCAAAAGCTTCCCATTATTAACCAGCAAAACGTTGTTTATCAATATGAGTGTGACCTGTGCGAGGCAGGTTACGTTGGTTATACGTGCCGCCACCTATTCCAACGAATCGACGAACACGCTTCAAGCGCCGTAGGAAAACACCATAAGAAGTGCCATAATAACAGTCTGGAGGGTTTTGAGGGTCTTTTCAGCGTTCTGCGACGATGCAAGAACAAATCAGAATGCCTAGTTTACGAAATGCTACTAATCAGAGACAAAAGGCCCAAAATAAACATTCAATCGGACTCTATTAAATCCAAAGTCTTTTAAGTCCCTAGAGTATAGACACGATTATTTGTATTCAAACTCAAATTTAAATAAACCATCTCTTGAAAATGACGCCTGATGGCGTCGAAACGTCGAGAAAACTTGTTGTCATAACTTTTATATCTAAGAGTTTTAAACATAAACATTTAATATGTAGGAAAACCAGTGTAAAATTTAATTGATTCATTGTCAGACATGAATCTTTCCACACCAAACTTATAAACCTTAAGTGTGAGAAGCTGGGCTTTAAGATCTTCAATTTCACTCTTTAATCTTGTAAGTTCTTCCTTTAACAGCTCTTGTACTAGTGAAGGATTGATATTTTGACTATTGTTTTCAATTTCAGCAGCAGCAGCAGAATCACTGCAAAATATTTAATTGAATGTTCAAAATGTCAGTGCATGAAAAGGCAATATGATTTTTGCATTCAGAGCAAAAAATAAATAAAAGCATTTATACATTCATAGCTGTACTTTTTCTTACCACTTTTGCTCGCATATACCAAGAGGAACTCTAATCAATTCTCTCCTCTTCTCTTTATTTTTCGACCACGTAAATTTTGACACTGTACAAAAAGGCAAATATTCGAGAAGAATATGCTTGAATATGGACATGCATACTTTAAGTATTCAGAAAAATTCCATGGTATTCAAGTCCGAGTGATGCAACGTCATGCTAGAATCACTCGGTACGAATCCAGCCAGTTTTTCCATTTTCGTCCCGTATACTCTTGACTGACGTGATGTACAAAATACGCATACTCTTGTATTCTATTGAATTCGTTTCGTTGATGCTTCGAATATTCTTGAATATTAGACATTTTCAAATTCTTCCTAACGAACTACCGTACGAATTTCAGTCGTATGTTACGAATATTCCTGTATACTAGACATCCCTGACGTCTTCTTAGCGAACCATCCCCCGAATTTCAGTCGTATGTTACGAATATTCCTGAATACTAGACATCCCTGACGTCTTCTTAGCGAACCATCCCCCGAATTTCAGTCGTATGTTACGAATATTCCTGAATACTAGAAATCCCTGACGTCTTCTTATCGAACTACCCTCTGAATATCATTGGTATTATACAAATATTCTTGAATGCTCAACGTATTCCTCCCAACATCCCCTCCAAATACGGTAGATTTTCAAGCATTTTTTTGCATAAGCCTTATTATTTACCCATTCAAAGCCCCTATAACTGCATCCAAATACATAATGAATAGAATAAACAAATTTATAAACAAATTCATAGCATTGAAATGTGTTTTATTAAAATACGGTATAAAATACATCAATTGACACGGCGGTATAAACATTTGAACAGTAATAGATAATAGACTACTACCTTGAATCTATTTCTTAAATGTGTCTAATAGTGTACTTTACACTCAACTGTTCGCAATCAATGTAGCCACAGGACAAGTTGACGTACGAATAGAGCGGTATGAAGCACCTCCAAGAAATAGACGTTGATCACTGGTTCAGTCCCATGCTTGAGCTTTTTTGGCCTTTTCGCTTTGAAAGTCGCAATCCAAGATTCTCCAGTTTGACTAAGGAGATATAAAAGTATATATTTTAAGATATTTTCGTTTAAAAACATTAATCACAACCGAGAGCACAACTCAATGTGCAGGCTACATGTATTTATACCCGAGCTGATTTACTGGAAAGAACAATCATATTCCTGACATAGTGAAATCAAAACATGGCCATCCTAAGAGGATGTCCTTTATGACCTTCTCCCTGCCTGTAAGAAGGTTTAAAAGTTGACTTTTTGTAGAGTAAATTAAGCTTAATCTCGGTCAAATATACTTATCAACTTACCAGCGACTCAGTCGGCGTCCCTTCCCTCAGAGTAGAATAACTGACTATTTGTACTCTGATGAAGCTTGTTCTTCTTTCCAACCACGTATTAAAGCTTTCTCAATCTTTCTACCTCAATTTGAGATTAATGTAGGCCATATTTTAGGCTCAAAATAGAGATTTTTGTAGAAAATATTCGCTTAATCTCCTTGTACTTTCAACGGTTTACTCAAAATGTCGAGCGCCCAAAACAGCAACGTAACAGCATTCAAATTACCCACGTGATCAAATACCGCGTTTTCATTGGTTTATTGTGAAAAATGTACGGGATTCCTGTGTGTTGACCGCTGAATTGACTTACCGCTGGCTAATAATTCATTCGAAGAGAAAAGATTTATTTTAAGAACAGTTGTTGTTGTTGTTGGATGGTTTTCTTTTGCTGTTGGAGCTAAAAACTACTAAAAGGACACAACGAAACAAGATAAAAGAAAGGTACGTACGACAAAGGGGTTTTTGTTAAGTTTTTCTCGGTGTAGACGTCTGTAATCGATTGTGAAGTTCAATAGAGGGCTTTTGGCGCCAATTTTTCACTGTATCACACATACAACACTGACATGAATTTAGGACTTTGTCTGTTTTATTAGCTGAAGAAATCCTACCAAAATACGAGAGTAACAGCACCTCGTTAATTGCTTTTAACTGTCCTTACCTAGTGTAGAGTAACCTAAGAATTCATGTTGTTGTGTTGGAATACATGAGTCTTGCATTTTGCCACAGTCTGCATGGATTGTTAACCCAGATACAAAATCTTTCAAAATGATACTTTGCATCTTATATCTATAAAATGTTTGCTTTTAGGATGCATACTTCAGAATGAAAATAATTTGGAAAGAAAGAAGATAACTGAAGAATTAAATGCTATAAGAAAGGAAATCATATATGAGGGAAAGTCTTCAAGGAGAGAGTACCAGTATAAAAGGAGTTCAACTGAATCTGGCACTGCTACACAAATAAAGCCTTCAAGAAAAGAACTTTACTGTAGTCAAATGTCAGTGAGAGCTAGTACTTGCATATGCCATAATAATTATTATAATTTTTTCAGATAAATACAACATGAAACAAAAGAACTGGAGAAAAGTAGCAAAAATTGGAGCAAAAAACCTATGAAACAAGAACTAATAGCCAGGGTGTGATAGTATAATAGACACAAAAGGAAACAAATGAAATAAGGTCTACCAGTTTCTGTTAGTCTATTTTCTATTTCACAGGTTTTCTGCAATCACTCTAGTACTAAATAAGCTTTTAAAGTGTATTTCATAGCTTAATGAAAATCATTCTAATATCATAATACAAATGCAACCTTTGTTGCACAAGTCAAATGACTAAAAGTTGCTACAAATTCTACAAATGATAGCTATATAACAATATAGCAATGATTTATTTTTTAACAACTAAATTGATTTGCAATTGAATGTCATGACTTCGCACCTTGGAATTTTTTGTTTTTTGTCAATTTGTATTTATGTAATAATGCCTAGCTGTATATATTGTTGCATGATCTTTGTAATTTACAGTTCCTTAGGAGTGACCATTGAGACCTTCATGCAGAACACTTCAAATTGAGCTTGAAATCATTTGAGAATATTTGAGCACCAACAAGATTGTTTTTGGCTTTGTTTTGTTTGATTGTCATGTTTTAATGTTATGAGTTAAAGCTTGGTATTATTCACTCAGTTTTGGTCATTTTTATATTTACAATTGAGCTTGAAATCATTTGAGAATATCTGAGCACCAACAAGATTGTTTTTGGCTTTGTTTTGTTTGATTGTCATGTTTTAATGTTATGAGTTAAACCTTGGTATTATTCACTCAGTTTTGGTCATTTTTAATGTTTACAATGTATGTAATTAAGTGCCAGACTGTATAAATTGTTGCATGATCTTTGTAATTTGCAGTACCATGGGAGTGACCATGAGATCTTCATGCTGGACTGTGATGTGGAGTGCTTGAAACATTTATATATTTCTGCATTATTGCATTGATCACTTCAGATTGAGCTGGGAATCATTAGATATCTGAGGATCAACAAGAATTTTTTGCTTTGCTTTTGTTGTTATTTTTGTTTTTCCCATGTTTTAATGTTAAGTCTTAAACTTTGTAATAATTCAGTTTTGGCATTTTTTATTTATGTAATAATACCAGACTGTATAAATTGTTGCATGATCTTTGTAATTTGCAGTACCATGGGAGTGACCATGAGATCTTCATGATGGTCTGCAATGTGGAGTGCTTGCAATATTTATGCATTTTTGTATTATTGCATAAGTTAGTTCCAAAGTATTAAGACTAAAATTAATTCGGATTTATTCAAGTAAATTCATTATGGTGTAAAATTAACGCAGTAAATAAGATTGAAAGTGCATCAAAACTCAAACTTGTTTAGCTATGCAACATCAATTATTTGATTTCAAGGTGAATGAGAATATTATAAATGCAATGCAGACAGCTTATAGAAAAAGATTGAATTTGTTTGTTTGGACTGGTAATTACAAATCAAATACTTTTGGAAGGCACGATACGAAAAAGTTAATTTGATTGTTGTGTATCCATATCATTGCATGATGTATATATATTGTATTAAAATACTGGCATACAAGATAATATGTTGTGTAGCAAGTATTCATTCCGAAATAGTTTAAGAATGCCTGCCAAAAATTCCGGTATATTCATTCTTTAAGTATGCAAATCCTCATATCTAATTATATGTAGTACGAAAAGTATGCATAAGTATTCGCCATAACATACATCGCCTATAATTTTCATCAGGAATATATGATAATATCTCAAGTCCCGAAGGAATATTCTTATACTGATATCTTTGGTATACGAGTTGAAAATTCTGGTATATTGATACTTCACATATGCAAGTCCGAATACCACAGAAATATAAAATATGTAAAGTATGCATAAGTATTCGTCCTTCCATACTTCGCGTATAATTTTCGTCAAGAATATATGACATCTCAAGTCCCGCAGGGATATTCATTTTCTGATATCTTGAGTATACGAGTTGAAAATCTCGGTATATTTATACTTCACATATGCAAGTCCGAATACCACAGAAATATAAAATACGTAGCGTATGCGTAAGAATTCAAAAGGAATACTATTACCATACGTTACGTATATTATCCGTGTCGAATATCCAAGAATACCCCAAGTTTCGAAGGCGTATTCAGTTCTTGAATACTCTTGAATATTCGCCTTTTGGCACAGTGTGAGGGCACAACACCGTATTTCAACCTTTTTCTTCCACTGTTATCAGGTGGTAGAAAATCGTCTTCATCGAAGTGGGCAGAACAAACCCTTGTATTTGAAGTTATCTAACCAAACAATTATTTTAGTTTCACAATACATAAATTAATGATCACAAAGAGTTATTCCGAGATTTTTACCTGAAAATCTTGTCCTACATCTCTACGAATTTTCACAATCCACAAAACTCGTTGTTTGGTGTCTGTAGGGAAACGATGAAAGGACAAACCGCGGCCATTTTCATGCCTACAGTCGTTTTTACAAGTAGGTACGGAACAACAGTATTTGCTGGTGCTATATAAAAGGCAATTAGACAATAATAACAATTAAATTGGAGAAGTTTTGGGATGTTTTTGAAGACCGGAAAGCCATATTTATCTGGGAAAACCCCTTTGAACTCTTGAATGTAAACAGCCCACGATCGCGAGTAAAATTTTACTTCGCACGAAAATGTACTTTATCCCCTCATGATGGCAGTATTTCGAAAGGACACTGACATTTATAGCTGCTAAATGCTTTATAAAGTATCAGGGAGGCCATGGCTGGAAGCTGGTTTCATAAAATCAAAGAAAACCATTTGTAAACAAAGTTAACCTTGACCCCTGGTACCGTCTTGTCACGATCGTGCGAGTCGTGCGGCCTCGAAGTTTTGTCCTCAAAAATAATATTTTCCTTAAAAAAATACACTTTCAAAGCCAGAATCCAAGACAGGAATCTTCTTAATTGTCATTTGCTTTTCGTGAAAGAAGCAAGCTGAGTGTAATCGTGCGTTACTAACCTTTTTTGTTCAGGATCGGTCGCCATGTTGACAGATGTTTTGTATGCAAATTTCGTCACGCTTGCCATCCAACATGGCGGAAATGATCACGTGACCGAGTTAGTGCATAAGGCCTATTCTATCCATACCATCAATTCTGGCAATCCATCTTGTCTTGCACACATCAATAAGCACACGGTGATTATTATTAGGCAGTAGCTCTTTAATTTTAGAAATTAAATACTGCTGTCGTTTGGGTGAATTGCTAAAAAATTCAGATATTTTTCGCACAGTGCCCATCATATTTCTTACAAGTGGCAAGGAACAAGTGTCAGCAACACAAAGGTTCAGTCTATGATTCATACAGTGTACGTATATTGCTTTTTCATGTGCTGCTTTAATAAGTGAAGAAGCTCCATTTAGTCGCCCAGCCATATTTCCGGCACCATCGTAACACTGTCCACGACAGTCAGCCATAGATAATCCTAACTCAGCCACAACATTTAGTATCAATTCCTTTATTGCCTGTCCTGTAGTTCCTTCTTCACAAAGGTAAAAACCAACAAATTCTTCCCTGATAACTTTACTGGAATCGACAAATCTGATCACAACAGAGAGATTTTCTTTATTAGAAACATCAGCAGCTTCGTCTGCCAAAATAGAAAAATATTTGGCTTCCCTGATTTCATGTGACAAACTATTTGTAATGTACTTGCCAACTGTTGTTATCATTTCGTTTTGGATTGTCTTAGAAATGTAAGTGGCATTTCTTGCTGATGTGTCCAGGTGTTCCTGTAGCGTTCTATCGCCGCTGTCAATTCGAAATGCAAGCAATGCTTGGAAATTGCCTTGAAGATTCTCGTTGGTTGGGTCGTCATCTCGTCGACCTCTTAAGGGAACATTATTGCGACCACAGAAGATGACTGTTTTAAACAACGAGGACATAATTTCGCGGTTCTTGGCGATTTGTTGTTGCATCAGGTTGTCTAACTGCTGGTCAATTGGTACAGCTTCCTGCCGCATAGTTCTACAGAAATTGTCCATCGCAATAACCGACATATTGTGAACTTGACACTTCCCGTTTGAATGACTGATAAGGCGTCCCATCGTAATTGTCCAAAAGGTCAACGGAGACTTCACTAACTTGTCCAGTTTACTTGCATTTCGACCACATTCCTTCGCAAATATGACACATGGTAGACAAAATGCTCCATCCAGGTATTTTGAATACTTCAACCAAGGGAACTGTTGAAGCCAGGCAGGATTAAACTTTCGCGATCTGCCGCTCTCCTTCGACTTTGGAAAAGCAAAGTTAGCTTCTTGAACGGGACTCCACACGTTCTCAATGAATTCCAGCTTTCTTTGATCTGAAAGATTACTTAATTCTTTAAATTCAAGACCAATATCAAATCGAGAGCAGTCTTCTTTTCGAAAAATTGGTTCGCCACGAGAAATATTATTATTCACTGCCATGTCAGTTTGTAATGTTATGATATGTGTAATGTGAGGCTCACTAGTTCCAACTAGTTCCATATGAGTCTTTAGCCAATCAAAATCAAAATCACCACACAAGACCAGCCAATAGAAAACGACTTTGACTAGTTCCACAGTAACAATAGGCACAAGTCGGATTAAAAATCCCGTGGCTCCCTACCCTAAATAGTGACATTTTTGCCATTTCACTGAACGAGGACGGAATTCGAAGAATTTTTTCTCGGAAGAAGACCGGAAACGATCTTTAAACAACTTAAAATACATTCATAAATGGATTACCTGTGGTTGAAAAACTGACAAAAAATCGACGTTTTCATAGATTGATTTGAAAAATTACCAAGCTTCAAAAAATTTGACTAGTTCCATGGAATAAGTGGAACTAGTCTGGATCCACCCCTGTGCGGTCTTGAACTGTTGGTAGACACGTACGTAGATGTAGTGAACGATGATTCGTGACGTCATCAAAATACGCTTGGTATTTCTATAATTCAAAATACGCTTGGAATTCAGTATAGTCAGCGGTAAATCACTGTTCTGACGCGACAGAATGCATGACTAAGCGATTTCTCGAGTTAGGAGCTGGATGTTTGGTTGTCGTTTTGAAGTAAGGTTTTATTGTTATTCAAATTTATTATGCAAAATCCACTTCTTTATGTTCGTGGAAGTATTCATCAAGGGCACGAACTGTTTAGTGGGAATCCACTGAATCCTGCTTTGTGTTCGTGGAAGTGTTCGGCAAGGGCATGAACTGTTTAGTGATATTTCAGTCTCAGGAAAGACAATGTCCTTTTATGAGTTTTTCATCGCCGTTGTACGCTAGATCGAAGCAAGACGATATAAAGTTCCATTCCAATGTTCTCCTCTTCAAAGAGGTAAAATCTCTTTAGAAAGCCACACGATATCGCTAAAATTTCTGGTGAATCGAAATTTTGCTTTCTTTACGCAGACTACTCTCAGTAGTTCAGTTAAATCCACATATATTTATGCATTCTCTATACATTACAAGGCAAATTATGTGTCAGATAATTATCAAGCACTCTTTTAGCTGCCAGGGAGCGATTCACATCCTTTTCTAAACAAACTTTAATCAGTTAGTTTTATAATCATTGCTAACACTGTTTGTGATTGTTTGAAAAAGCAATATATTTCAGTGAATAAAATGTACTTGTACATTTCTAAAACTTGTGTTGTCGTAGTCAGTTTTATAATCATTGCCAACGCAAGCCGTTTGTTTGAAAAATTGCAATGATTTACTCAAGATGCTGAATATTTTGAACTGTGTGTGTCTGACACTGATCCTGGAGAATTATGTTCTGTAGTTCAATATTGATGGTCAACTAGCAGTGTTCGTCACACAACGCACAGGAAATAGACAAGAAAGATATATCAGACAAAGTGGTGTACTTTCATGAGTTTTAGGGGAACAGTTCTGCTAATGTGGATACACCAGCTATTTTCTGCTCGCAGCATTTCACTTTCTATTAGAAACGGCTAGTCCTACCTCCTATACGGGTATGTACCGCTGGATAGGGTATGGTTTTTGGCCCTGCTGTCTTGAACAGGGTATACATTTTACCCAAAATTGTCTTAAACAGTATCTATAATTTTGACGAGATCCCAAGCCATAGCATCTTTTTGTGTCTTAGATAGGGTACTATATTCAAAATAAACAACAACAACAACAACAACAACAACAAAAACCCCGCTTCCTCAGCCGTTTTTTGTCTAATCATATGCAACGGATCGGATTCGAATGACGAGGCTAGGGTCGATTTTCTTCACTTTTGTCTTGAACAGGGTATGATTTTTTCACTTTCGAGTGTCTTAAACAGGGTCAGGTTTCTAGAACTCTGGCGGCACAACCCTATGCAAAATGGGGTTGAGTACCCCCCGGGGGGGGGGGGGGGGGGTGGCTATACATTTACTGCATTCTGTTTATTTTTATTATATGTGTAATATGTAAAAAGAAAAACCTATTGTATTTTATTTGGATTACGTCAATGTATACAGGATATATAGATATATAAGACACCAAATAAAAAAAGATCTGTCTGTCTGTCTGCCTGTCTGTTTACATGGAAATTTGTGTCTTCACTTACAATTCTACTAAACAAAATGCAGTAAATGTATAACAGGTAGGATGATCCTAGTGTCATGTAAACACCTCCTTATTCAAACAATCCAGTAACTCGAGACTTCTAATAAGACTAGTAACTAGCCGTTTCTAACAGCGGCTGAGAATGTTTTAAATCTTTTATTTTATCGTATCTCAGCTATTAATCACAAAAGTTCAGCTTCGCAATATACGTCTCAAAGTGCACAGTCAATCGATTAATTGGTGTCTTGTTTTCAAATTATATTTCAGTTTTTTTTGTTAAAAAAAATTTAATTGAAAATGTCACGTCACGGTTGTCAGGCAAGCCTCGGTGCAAAAATCTCCATTCGTTCGAGTACATTGCTTTGTAATATGGGTGGGCAAGGATTTAGCTTCTGTTCGCAAAACAGTGTGGTATCCGTACGTATTAGTGGGTTTTCTATGATAGCCTGCATAGCTGTCCTATACTGCCAACTACACAGGCTTCTCACAAGGTGAGAGTAGGACAATCGCTGTCAAAGGTAGCCCATCTAAACGCCTTTATTACGCAGCTATTTGGCTCGTTTCCACCGGGGCACAAGTGAACGCACCAAGTGTGTCTAGTTTTAAATATATCCATCCAGCTTTTTAAAAATTGATAACTATAATATTCATATATATGTCAGGCAAATACGAAGCGTTGCTCTGGTAACCAACTGACATTCAAATGACTGAATGATTCGGTGACTATCAAGCAAACATGACATGAGATCCATTAACGCTGCGCTTTACGACAAACAGGTAAGAGGTTTTCGTTTGTCAAGTAATAACACCTTTCTCTTTAAAAAATCCTTTTTTCACTGTATGGTAGAGCTGAACTGCTATAATGTATTAAGGCAAAACGTAGAATCCTTTTGAAATATTACCTTGCTATATCAGCTGCAATAACAACTTAAGGCCATTCAGCGACCCTGGTGTTAACTCAAAAAGTCTAGATGCTCTCAAATGGAAAAATGAAATGGATGTTGTGATTAATTGAAGATCTTTTCCAGTGGCCTTCATAAACATTGAATACGTAAAAGCTATTAATTTGAACAGTTGCCGTTTAATTTATCTTCTTGAGTAATCATTTTATTCTTAAATTAACATCACCCCCAATTGTACCACTGTTTTATATAATGCACCATTTCATTGTAAAGATCTATATTTTCATTTTATGTTTTTATTTATTTCATTATATCTTATTATATTATATTATGTTTTATTTTATTTTATTTTATTTTATTTTATTTTATTTCATTTCATTTTATTTTATCAGTTATTTTATTTCATTTCATTTCGTTTTATTTTATTTTATTTTATTTCATTTTATTTCATTTCATTTTATTTCATAGATAATCAATCCTACAAATTCTTTAGATTTTCACGTATTATATTTACCAGTCCGGTTCATATCCAGTTTTGGTGATATGATTGGCGTGACAAAATGTAATGTGTAAATATAAGTTGTCTCTATAATTTCCTTTATCTCTTTGAAATGGCAATGCAATGCATATCCTCAACACTTTTCAAGCTTTGAAGCCTATTATTATTATGCAGGTATCCCGTGGTGTCTTTTCAATGACAGACAAAGCTTCGAAGACGTCATATTAACGAGCTCAAGTTCAAGTAACGGGTCTTTCAGCAATGAAAATATCGTTGTCACTATACACTTATTCGAAGGTTTTACTATCTTCCGCGCTTTTAAAGAAATATATGAACCGAACTGTTTAATCTTAATTTATCTTTGTTGAAACTTTTTTACGATTGTTTCCTATCAGTCATTAAAGTCTCTTCTAACTGTCTATAGTCTATACCTGGAAACCTAAATTTGACGAGTCGGTCAAATGTCTTGATAGCAATAGGCCAGTCAACATCAGTCTGAACAAAGAAAAATACAACACTTATCTTACGTTTGCAGGGGTTTTGACAGATTTTTCTTCCACTTCCCTTGCATTTGTACTTCTTAGATACATTTTATTAGCTCTTCAAAGCATAATTTAAAAACAAGTTTCAAAAAAAGAAAGAAAACAAGTTTCAGGAAACTCCTTTAAACGTTAGTTTCTTTCTTTGCCGTAGGTTGCTTGTTGGTGCCTTTTCTCTTTTCCTTTTCTTTTTTCTGTTCGTTTTTTCCATTTTATCTATAAAGTAAGTTACAACAAGCTCTTTACCTGCGCCTGTATAATGAATAGGCTTTTCATAAATCTAGCTGTCTGTTTTCATTGACGACGCGCGTGTACGGCTTTTAATGGTATTTGCTTAGGTGAATTATAACCAGCGAACATTGCCCAACTTGTAAGATGTGCCAAAGAAAAAATTCTAAGTTATTTGCACTATCAAGCCTCTTCTTTTTTTTATTTGTATTGATAGTTGATACAAGTCAGTTATTGCAATTATTTATTGGCAAAACGTCGTGAATCAAGCCAATGAAATCATTTTTGTATAAATTTTAATCATGAAATATACACAAGTCCAAACAGTTTCAAAAAGCAATAATCGATCGTCCTCCGAGATATAGTATAACGCAAACGACTCCCTCCATCATTTTAACTTCTGTATTCTAATAAAATTCTCAGGGATTCAGTACATTTATATCAAAACCATCATTTTCCTTGTTTTTAGATGTTCATTTTGGGACTTCTGAATAGTTTTTCATCATCACCATCATCATCACTATCATCAGAAAACTACGATAACTAACGACGACGACAACAACATATATCTGCACTATGATTGGTCCAGAGCAGATTCATAAATCGATAATAAAGTGCAATTTGGGGTTCTGTATTGAAAGAATAGAATTGATCATGACTGACTTCAGTGTAAACACACATAAATGTAGGGCAATTTGAATATCCTATGTTTGAAGAATAAAAAACTGGCTTCCAAAGCGTGCCTTTGCGTTGTTGTTGTTGTTGTTGTTGTTGTTGATGATGATGATGATGATGATGATGATGATGATGTTGGTTGTTGTTGTTGTTTTACTGATGTTCTTTATCTCCATTTGCGTTGGTATAAACCTTCAAAATATTTGTAATTTTCTTTAAATATTAAAGTATTTCCAATAGTGTGGTCTTATTCACCTGAATATCAGGTACTACAAAGATGCATGTATTAACTACTTTTAATATCATACTATTATTTAGCTTGTTTTATTTAATTAGTCTAATTCAACGTCAGTAGCGCTATCATACTTAATCCATGAAATGGACCTCAATTATAGGCTTTATTTACTATTGTCTAGTTATAATATTCAAAATGGAATAGCAAACAATGACCAGCTACAACTAGAAGCTAAGTTAAAAATGAAAATAAAATTGAAAAATTAAAAATAGATGACAGCGATGTATTTCACCGTGTTGAGATGATTTCCGTTGTATCTTCAGATTTCGTTTCTTTTCTTAATATTTTTCTGTTTTCTTTTAATGATGCCGAAAAATATAGCTTTTGGGCTCAGAACAGCCATGTTTATAATTAAAGCTACGTTTATACTTTTTAGACATCTGCCTTCAGTGGACTTGGTAGGCGATTAGGGAAGTCTCTAATCGTATCAGATATCATCTCAAGCTTAATTCATTCTGCGGTTCTTACATTCATTTCCTTTCAGCTCGTGGCGATGCAATTTCGTTCGCATATAGGGGGCAAAAAGCGAGGATAATAGAAATGAAAAACCCGGAAAATTAGAAAATAAAAGGGAAATGTCAGCGTTTGTATTGGAGACCAAATCTCTACTTGGGTGCAATGTTTTGAACTCGTGGGTTGCAACGAGTTATAGTGAGGTGTCGAATATGCAAATGTCTCACTCACTCGCAAGTTTTTAAATTATGTTACGCATGCTCGCATGATTGAAGGCAGGCCGAAAGTAACGTTGGCTCTGGGTACGAGATTGAAGGAAATATATGTGTAATTTGTCATATTTTTCCGGGACTCCTGTGTTATTGAAATTGCGATTTGACTCGACTGTTCTTTATATTATTGATATTTGATCGTTCAAACATGTTTCATTTTATTCACCGTGACCTTTGACGAGTCAGCTAGATGTAGCTGTCAGTTGGCCAAACTTGTGTAACTTGGCCAAAATAACTCAGTGAATCTACTTGACTTTTTGTAAAAATCTAGTGTACTGTACACTTTGAGACGCATATTGTAACAAATACTTAGATACTGATAAAATAGTGCAGGAATATGGTGCAGAATTGTTCAGTTTTTTGCTACAAGCATGAAAATTGGCAGGATGATAGAAGGCAACATGCTGACTAATTTCTGATGTAGCGCCACGCCAATACTTCCAGTTTTACACATGTGGAATTAATTTCACTTAAAATTAAATATAATTGTTACATCAACTAGTTGTTTCATGAAATGTGATAATTCTTTACAAGTACTGTTCCTTCTACCTAACTGACTATAGTGCCCCACCCTATTCCTCGTACTTCCAGTTTTATGTTAAAGACTTTAATTACATTCAAAATTACTGAAAATAACCGTTTTCTACAATGCTATCACTACCAACTAATCCTATTTGGTCTAATGATGTATGCCCTTTTCATTTCACATGCACTGCCACACCCTAAACTTAGTACTGCCAGTATAGATACATAGGAATACCTCAAGTCTCTCAAATATCAAAAATATTCACCTTGTTTTAAAGTCAAGGAGATAGAATAATAGACGGATATGATCAAAACAACGCAATTTGAATAACATGCAACCATGGCAACGCCTTTTCGAACGTACTTCCAGTAGTAATACTTTGGAATTGATGATCTGGAATTAGGTTTGGGTGTATGGAATGTAGTGCTAGTCGCTAGTCTCCAAGGTTCCAAACACTGCTTATTCACTCACTCAAGTATGTTCAAGACATGTTCGAAATCTACATACATAGATAACAAAGAAACACATTACCATCGATCGATATTAACTCGGGGGTTAAAACGAACCTCAAATAAGAATGATATTTACATACCCGTTGGTGTCTCTCAAGTTCACGACTAGTAGTTTGTGTTAATGATCTTACTAATTGATAATTGTTACGTCACACGATTACGTCACAAATTTCGTCTCACAACGAAACACTTATAGTCCAAAAAGTTAATTATACTGTGTTCAGTCTTACAGATTAATTCAACGTTCAAAAAATAAGAGTTCATTTTTTTGTCTCATCGTCTTCTTTTGGTATTAGGACTACCAACTTTTAACTGCTCGTTCTACGGTAACAAATCCTCTTCCGTGGTATTCATTGACAGCTTCTCCTGGTTTGGGGTTCTTGTATTGTACTTGAACTCTCCTAACCCTTCCGTCTCCCCCAGGAAATGTCTTGAGCACAGTTCCAAGTTTCCATTGTCCTCTAACTTGATTGGCATCTTGAATGAGCACCACGTCTCCCTCCCTGAGATTCCGTTGGGCTGTGTGCCACTTTTGCTGAATGAGTAAGCTTGGGAAGTAATCTCTGGTCCACTTTTTCCAGAAATAATTCACGACACTTTGGACAACTTCAAACGGAGGTTTCCCTGAATGGCCCACTTGGTACCTTTGATGTAGCCCTCCCCAGTAACAGATCATTTGGACAGAGGCACGTCCCGTCATCAGGTGACGTGGGATGCCTTCCGATCGGTCGGTCGTTAACAAGGTTTGCTGCTTCAAAGCAAACAGTCTGAAGTTCTGAGAATGTCATAACATGATCACCAATGGCTGCTGCTATCGCTCGCTTTACCGATTTTACTAACGCTTCGGAGACTCCGTTTTGCCATGGCGCGTCAGCTTGGGCAAAATCCCATTTGAATCTTTCCATCACGCCGAACCGTTTGAGTTCCTCTCGGTTAATTCCAACCCTGAACCACATTCTTCAGTTCTTCGTTTGCGGCAACCAGTTGGGGGCCGTTGTCTGAGTAAAGTTTTGAGGGGTAACCCCTAATGGATACGAATCGTCTTAGGACCATCAGAAATTTCTCGGTGCTGTAGTCTGCAGCGAGGTCTACGTGTATTGCGCGGGTGCCTAGGCAATTGAATATCACTCCATACGTCTTACCAATGGTTCTTTTCTTCACCTCGTCTCGAATTTTGAACGGCCCAAAGAGATCGATGGCTGTGCAGCTCCATGCAGGAGATGGTTTTAGTCTTTCATTGGAAGTATTTCCATTATCTGTTCTTTCAGTCTTTTGTCCAATTTCTTGCATATCACGCAGTTGTGCCTGATGAATTTGACCATCTTCAACAGTTTGACGATCCAGAACTTTGTGCGTATTTTACTGGAAGTGGACAGCACGCCAATATGTCCCTTTCTGTGGATATGTTCTGCATAAGGACGGGAAAATCGATGATCATAAGGGAGAAGTATAACTTCATTTTTGTTGTGACTCATCTCAATCCATCTTTCTTCCCGCCCTCCAACCACGTATATACCATCTTCATTCTTTCTTGGGCAAAGTCGTTTGTATTTTCCCTTAATTTCGATATCTCGACGCATGCTCCTTTGTGCTTCTATAATCCAGAAACATTCAGCCTTATGAATATCGTTGGGTTCTAAAATGATGATTTTGGATGTCTCTGGTACATTGCTAATACTCTGGCAGTTACTCTCATTAGTTTGTCAAAACTTGAGTACTTGTTGATATCTATTCTTGAGGCTAGTGTGTCCTCTTTGTCGCCTTTGGATTTTTCAGTTACATTGGATACCGCCCTTACTAGTTTGGGAAGTTGTTCCTTTGTAAATGCTTTGTAAATTGGCCACTCATTCTCAGGCAATTCAAGAAAACTTAGTCCGTTTTGCCAGATGCTGTCAGACTTTATTTCATTTGGCTTTTTACCGCGAGTTAACCAGTCTGCGATGTTGTATTTGCTTTCCGTCCAAAACCAATTGTTAGGATTGGTGTTCTGCTGTATCTCTCCTACTCGAGTCGCAGCAAAAGCATTGAAACCGTAAGATTCTTTTTGTATCATGCTGTGTACTATTTGAGAATCCACGATGTGATAATACTTCTCAAGCTTGTATCTGCAATGTCGTTGCAGAAACCCTTTCAGTCTTGAGTTAAGCACAGCTCCGCAAAGTTCGATTCTGTCAATTGACATTCTCTTTATCGGCGCGAGTCGATTTTTTGATAGCATCAGCCTGCATTTAAAATTTCAGTCGTTTAGTTTCCATCTGATGAAGGCACATGCGCCGTACGCGTTGCTGGAACTGTCACTGAAGATGATTAATATCGGTTCACCTGTTGCATTTTTTGGCTTCAAGCACCTTTTGAATTTGACGTCGTTCATCTCTAGCAGCTCTTGACAAAATTGCGTCCAGTCTCGTCTGTATTTGTTTGGGATTGGATCGTCCCAGTTTAGCTTATTCTCGATCCCCCATAGTTGTCTCATTAAAATCTTTGCTCTGACCGTGAAGGGTCCCGCTAATCCGAGCGGATCATAAATACTACTCACTTGTGACAAGATTGTTCTTTTTGTTGGATTCTCTTCTGTATTTGCCGGGACGCGGATCTTATTTTTGCTAACTGCCATTTTTAATTGAACTTTGTATTCGAAATCATCTTGCACTGGATTCCAAACAACTCTAAGGACCTTTTCTGTTGTTGCCGATATGTCGCTGGGCACACTTAGGGTCTTAGTTTGGTCTGTACTATCAAGGGTGTAGATCCACTCTTTCATTTTGAAGCTTCCTTCGTCAAGCAAATTTTCTATTTCCTTTGCGAGTTTCTTCCCCTCTTCTTTATCAGACACACTCTCTGTTATGTCGTCCATATAAGTGTTTTCCTTGATCACTTTCGCAGCCTACAATGAGTCTGATCCAACGTCATGCAATACATGCAATCCCTTCATGGAAGTAAAAAACAACAACAACAAATAAACAAACGAACAAACAACTTTATTTGTCCTGGCTTTTATAGATATTTTTATATAACGCATATTTTTATAATATATACTTTTTTATTATATACATATCGAGATTTACTCACTAAAATTCCATTTAGTAAATTTTCGTTCGTTGATTGCTCTCAGCCAATCAGAATGCGCGTATCGTTTTCTTCACGTGTGAGAAAAACGATACGTCCAATCAGAAGCGACTTCATTTCTGATGAAAATTTTTCTTCAAACTGGCTTCTCTCAGCACTTTTTATCAAAGGATTTTCAGTCTTGGATGTTCAATTAATCTTTATTCAGTAAGACTGGTAGGTAAGAATTCAAGCAGATAAGCTCATTAATCACAAATTAAAGTCATCGATGTCATGCAAAATAAGAGCTCTATATGGGGAAAAAGATTTTCAAAACCACGCTGTGCTGCGGCAAGAGCGAAGGAGGATTCACGGCCGGCAGTTTCAGAGTCGCTGAATGGAAATTTAGTCCAAATGAGCTCTTTCAACAAAAGCTTGGAGAAAAACACTGATAAATCCAGTTCAAGATAATTTATTTCAAGTTTTGAGGGACATTTGAAACGGGCGTGAATTTGACCGTAAGTTTGTCTTTGAATGAACTCAAATTCTTCGCATTGTCTTTGCTCGTTTTGTAAACAAACACCTGTCAGTGAGCAAAAAGTCCAAGTTATACCAAAAAGAATTATAATTTTATACTGTAATTCACTTTAGATACAAATACATATTAGTTTTGTTTTGGTTTGACGTCTGTTTGTTATTTAAACTTTGTTTTCTAGAGATTTTTGTGCTTTTGAAATCAAAATCTTGACCGTGGAAAAGCAATATCCATATTCACAGCAAAACGACAAAAATTTATCGAAATCTCGATTTGTATATGATAAACAGAAAACACCATGGAAAGTGCTTTGTACCGTTTTTATTCACTCGTTGTTTTGTATCATAAAACTCACTCGCTCGTTCCTCGCTCGTTCGTTTTATGACACTTCACAACTCGTGAATAAAAACCGTACGCGCGCACTTTCCATGAAGTATTCTCTATATATAATATAGAATTTATCCATTGAATTTAGAATTTAGAATATAGAATTTAGCCATTGGTTTACCAGTTCACACTGTTATATGTCATCGTCGAGCATGTATACAATTTGTCTGCGCATGTCTGTGTTTTGGGCTTGAAATTCATTTGCATATCGAATGCAAGAAATTTTATGTTGACACGGAATATTTGGCTGGCTATCTCGTTCTGCAAAATTATGTTCAACTACCGAAATACTGAGACAACTGAAACATGAACAGTCTACCTACCGCTAGTGCGCTGTGGATAACTATCCAGATCGGAGGCACCCCAGATGGGAAAATATCACGCGTCAAAGTCAGTAGAAAGTTGTGAGAAGGACCAGAACTCGGCACTTTCGAGTTATAATGCTGGCGTTGAGTTCATGTATAAGGTAAATTTAGTAATGGATGTCATTACCAACATGGTATTGTGTGAAATGGATCCAATAAGAGTACTCTGGACTTCATTGATTGTTTAATAATTAGCCATGTTTACTGGAATCTCGTACTTTTTCGCGCAAAATTCTTGCAATTCATTCTGAAAAATTTACATCTTAGACAGCGCCCCCCAGCAAAATTATTTAATAATACGCTTTTTCCATGCTTCGTTCTTGTAAAACTGAGCTTTCTTGGTGGAAACTCCTGGTCCCTCCATGTGATTTCAAGCAATGTTTACAGCTGGGTTCAAGCCTTGTCAAAATTGACTAAATTCGGTAGCCTTTATTTTATAATCTGCAACATTTATCTAGAAGTTAATGACCTATTTTTATACATGGTGAGGCATACAGTTTGTGCCGTATGAAGCAGCGTTTTATATTTTTTAAAAGAGCAATAAATTCATCGCTGAAATTTGCATGCAAACAACGTGCTTGGAAACACGTTCACAAAAATGCTTTAGATCACATGTAGGGACCACGAGTTTGGACTAAAAAAGCTCAGTTTTGCAAGAAAGAAACGTGGAAAAAGCGAATTACTAAATAAATTTCCTGGGGGACGCAGTCTAAGATGTAAAATTTTGAAAGTGAATTGCAAGAATTTTGAGCGAAAAAGTATGACATTCCAGTAAACATGGCTAATTATTAAACGATCGATGGAGTCTAAAATACCCTTATCGGGTCTAATCCACACAGTAAATTGTTGTTAATGCCTTCCACTGCTTAACGTACCTTACATATAAATTTAGCGCCCACAATAATACTCGAAAATGCGGAGTTCTGGTCCTTCTCACAACTTTCTACTGACTTTGACGCGCGATATTTTCCCATCTGGGGTGCCTCCTATCTGGATAGTTATGCACAGCGCACTAGCGGTAGGTAGACTGTTCATGTTTCAGTTGTCTCAGTATTTCGGTAGTTGAACATAATTTTGCAGAACGAGATCGCCAGCCAAATATTCCGTGTCAACATAAAATTTCTTGCATTCGATATGCAAATGACTTTCAAACCCAAAACACAGACATGCGCAGACAAATTGTATACATGCTTCACCCTCGTAAAATAAAGTTTATCATTATTATTATTATTATTATTAATTGTTATTATTAATTATTACAACCAACCAAAAGGGAAACAACATTCAGCTCCCAATGCTTCATGGGTTTCCTCTGAGCATAAAACTCAATCTACGAGTTATGTCCGCCATATTGGCGGGTTGATTCCATTTCAGACCACTCGTCATTCTCTAGCTTGAGTGTATTTGTTAGTGTAGCACCAATTTTCGATTTAACAAAATGAACTGGAAATGAACTTTTTTAAAAATTTTACAGTATCTTATTGACCATAAAAATTCAATACAAAAACAAAAATTACAAGCCACCTATCTTGGTTAGCCAGACATGGTTATTATAGGTGGTCTGTACCTAATATCCCGTTTTAGTCAAATATTTCTTTTATGTCTTCCTCTTGCTAATGCTATATAAATTCGACCATACTGCATTGCCTGAGCTATGTTTACAGGACATGAAAATACCAAGACCTTTTGGCTATGGGCTAAATCCCATAGCCGCTTTTATTTGATCGGAATTCGAATAGGATAAAACATCTAGTTTACAAAAATTCTATTATCAATTTCAAAGACCGACATTATTTGCTATGTAATCTTCATCAGCCCAGCAAAGATGCGGGCATATAATATATAGTTTAAGGTATCAGGGTACCCCAAAGTTTCTCAAAAGAGTCGATTTTTACTTTTTTACATTTTCTGATAGAATACACAATAAGCTATGATTTAGTGAAAAAATTATTTCACTAGCGATTTTTAATAGCGGGTTATAAACGAAAAACTTTTTTCCAGCTTAATCCCTGTCAATTATCTGTTGACATCACTTGTCATTGACCTGTCATCAAGAGAGATTGTCGGCGAAGAATATATTTGCCTAAACATGCTAAACTATCGAAACCTTTGTAAAAAGGATTATTCAACAAGAGCCAAAGTCCAATGGAATCAAATTGCCTTGACTTCCCGCCATTTGTGTGGGAAACGTAACGAGAATTTGGTTGCCCTTTACTTCAGCTGTCATCGGGCAAGATTATTATGTGTTATAATCCCCTTGTATCAACAAACCCGCTTCTTTGCTCCAAAAGACATTTTTGCGTTTTTCTCGGAAGTGAATTTACGTCCAATTAGCCGTGTATTTTGAGTTCTCGGTCAAAGGGATTTTAATGGATTCATCTGAAATTTGGCAGAGGTCGTCTTCGATAGTTGTTCTTTAAAATTTTTTACTCCATTCCAAAGTTATCGTCTGTTTTGTATCGGATACAGCTATTTTGGCGGTGTTGTAACTTTAGGAACGTATAACAGAACAACGGGGCAACTAATCAAAAATCTGAGACACACTTTTGACAAGTGATATCTCATGATCTCAGAAAGATAGTAAACATTGTTTTCGGATCAATATTGATTGACCGGGAACTCCGCGAAGACACTTCGGTGAAAATTTGAATAATTCGCTCTAACCTAAAAGGAAAAAATCATTTTACGATAAAAATAATAGAAATAGTTTCTACATTTATTCAGCTTTCTAAAAATGTATACTTTAATGGGGTTTAGACTAAACGTTTTGGCGCAATATAGAGTTGAACGCACACCGGTCGCTAGGGGTACCCTGATACCTTAAGTAAGATTTATTGTGGACAAGGTGAGGGGAGGAGGTGGGGAGATAATTTCAAGCGTCCTTACTCAGAGAAAAAGCCAGGAAGAATGACTCATACCAACGCGTCCCCACGTGACTAGGGTGACACGCTATAGGGGGTACCAAGGACTGCCACCAACCCCATCATCCTGTCCTGTGAGTCACTGAATCAATTAAAATTACTAAATCAGTTGTAATTACTGAATCAAAACAAAACAAAACGACAGAACAGAACAGAACAGAACAGAACAGAACAGAACAGAACAGAACAGAACAGAACAGAACAGAACAGAACAGAACAGAACAGAACAGAACAGAACAGAACAGAACAGAACAGAACAGAACAGAACAGAACAGAACAGAACAGAACAGAACAGAACAGAACAGAACAGAACAGAACAGAACAGAACAGAACAGTTAATGAAGTAAACCCTTGAAGAAGAATGAATTACGTACCAATGCAATACACTAAAACACAAGCAACCATTTATGTGGGGTAAGGGGTCGGAAATGGCTACAACTCTTTCAAGTCTCTAATATCAAGCTAATTACCATATCAGATAAATATTAAGTATGTTCTATTTAAAGTAGTAGTCGGAAACAGTATTCTATATAGCTAATAGCAGTGAACGAATGGTGTTGAAGCGATGTGATATTGTCAACACTGAAGTAAAATTACGGCGGTATGTAGTAAAAGTAAGAGACTCTTTTCATCATTTTTTAAAAGTATAGAAATAATTCCACTTAACTATGAGTTTTTATTGTAATTGGTTAAATTGTAACTGAGTAATAAATTTTTGTATTTCCTCTTCCTGAGAGTGAAATTTTGGACCAACTCATGAGCCGGCAACTGCGATGGTCAGCTGCCGTTACCATGGTAACACGACTTCTGATGGCCGAAAGAAAGTGTTTGGGATTCCTGTGTGAACCCCCCTGGGGACCCCCGAGAGGAGAGCAGAATTGAAGTATTTTGTTCCCGTGTGACCGCTCGGAAGCGGCAAGAAAACAGGTTCCAGTTACATCTTTATTTCTTTTAGTTCGTCGTAGGAGCTAACGAATTTGTAAGTTATACAACATTTGAGTTTAAGTATACATGTAATTTTTGCTAAATAATTTTATATGTAATTTCTCTAGTTGACTTTGTTTCTTCATAACGCGTGAAGACCTCATGTCACATGGCTAAGACTGATGTAAAGTGCAAAAATAAACCCTATGATGAGCTGATGCTTCTTAAACTATAAGTAACCTTACGCCACGATAAGGTGAAACAGTCAAAAATTCGACAATCGAAAGAAGCACGCCGGCCGAACTGAGGTAAACAAGATCGAGGACAACCGACTGCCGTAAACGAGCGACTGACCGTCTTTGAAGCTGTAAGAAATCTCAGAAGGCAAGTAAATCAACCAAAGAAGACCTCTAGAAGGCAAATCAGATGTAAAAGTCACATTTCAAGCTGGTAGAAATACGAAATTATCAATTCATTTATTTGTTCTTGGAAAATACAAAATCCTGACAAAGTCATACCGCGTGGGGAGCACGAAAACGAGGCTGGTGAAATTTGCATAAAATTTGCATCTTAACCGGAAGTTCACCAAAATGCCGTCCAAAACCGACGTAAACACCCTCATTGGAAAAATGAGGAACTCTTTGAAAAGTTTCTATGAATTATCAGAAGAATTTGAAGTATTATTTGCAACAAAGCCACAATTAGAGAGAATCAAACCTCTGTTTGATGAAATTGAAGCACGATACAGAAACATAAAGAAAGAACAAGAGGCTATTTGCAATAAATTGTTGAAAGCTGGAGATGGTGATGATCGTCTGAAGGATATAGAAATCGCTGGATCTAAAGTAAAAACTGACTATTTCCAATTGACACAGAAGTTCGCCGTATATGAGAAAGAGTGCGATCAGCAAGCTAGTCGAAACAAAACGGTTCAGGAACAAGCTAGTGCCAAGTCAGACTCAGCAGCTGTAGAAGCTATGACAGCCGCAGTGTCCAAAATGGCAGAAGTCTTAGGATCAAAACCTAATGCCAGCACCCTAGAGAGACTGCCTGTTCCCACGTGGGATGGTAATCGAAGAACGTACGCCACCTGGAAAAAGGAGTTTAATCATGCAATGAAAAAATATGGACAAGATCCGGACGAACAGTTACAACGATTCCGTAAGGCAATGCCAAAGAACTGCTGGTGGAGTGAGCAAGTGAAAACATGTAAGAGTATCAGTCAGGCGTGGGAGATTTTGGACGTCGAATTCGAAGATAAGCGAAAGTTAATGGACTGTCTCCTAACGGAGATTAACAATTTGAAAGCCATAAAGAGAGACTCCAAGTCACTTATTATGTTTGCAACATCGATTCAGAGATATGTTAATGATATGGAAGATAACGGTTGCTCCGTGAAGAGCGCTAACGAATCCCCGTTCTTTATGTCACAGCTCTTGTCTAAGCTGGATTCCAGAGATAACGTAGATTTTGGCAGAGAAATGAAAAGACAAAGTAAAGAAGAGAATGTGGAAAACCTTGTGGATTGGCTTCACCAGGAAGCAAGTCTGCGTTCCAGAGGAAAAGAAGACGACAAAGTGACAACACAGCGAGTGGTTTATCAAAGAAGATCAGAGAATCACGTGACTTCAACCTCTACACCTGCGCAAGACGATGAGACCTGTCCGTTAGGTTGCATAGACAAGCATTTGCTGCCAGCATGCCCCGTCTATCAAAATTCAACCGTAAGTCAAAGATGGGACGCAGTCAAAAGGTACCAAAGATGTAGGAAATGTCTTCGAGCATCGCATCATACCAACGACTGTAAAAAACCGGATGGTACGTCTTGTGGGAAATGCAAAAAGAACCATCATCGCTCTCTGCACAACGAAAAGAAAGATGTTCCAAGTTCCAACACTCCTCACACAACAAGTGAAGGAGTTGCTTCAGATAACAACAATTTACAGAGTAATGCTACAGACCGAGAGACCAAACTCAAGACGATCGCAGGATTGTGCCCTGTACAAAAAGTGAAAGTTCTTAACGCTGATGGAGAGTTCATCGAATTTCTAGCCATGCTAGACAGCGGCTCAAATACAAGCTTGCTATCGAAGAGAGCTGCCAAGCAACTTGGACTTACAGGTCCGACAACCCACCTCACAATGAATCTTGCTGGAGGGAAAACTAAGTCAGAAGTCTCGACCTTCCTCCAAATTACACTGGCTTCGATTGCCGAAGAAGATATCCAAAAGACACTTCAAGTGTACTCAGTAAGTAAACCTTGTAGCAACGCAAAGACAGTTTCAAGAAGTCTAGTAGAAGAATATGCTCATCTGAGACCAATAGCTGACAAGCTCCATCTATCAGGTGGAAAAATTGACCTACTTATTGGAACGGACTTTGCAGAAGCATTTATTGATATCCATACTCGCTCAGGAGAGTCTGGAGAACCGATTGCTAAAAGAAACTGTTTTGGCTGGTACGCCCTTGGACAGTTTGCTTCAACAACGTCAGAAATGGACATGCCAAGTGTTCAATCCATAAATGTCGGTACTGTAAGTGCCGTAGATGATATAAAGAAACTACTTCATCAAGATCAAATAGGAGTTAAACCAACCAAGCTATGCACGTGCTCAGAGAACACTCTACGAGAAAACAAGTTTGTTAAGTCTGTTTCAAACTCAACAACCCTAAAAGATGGACGAATTCATGTCAAGATGCCTTGGAAAGAGAGTGGACCTCCGAAGCATAGTAACTATGACATCGCGCTTAAGAGAATGCACTCATCGGAGAAGACTTTCAAGAAAAAAGACTGCTTTGACGTCGTAGAGGAGGAAGTTCAAAAGCTGGTCGATCAAGGATTTGTTACCAAAGTGTCACCAGAAGAAGTAAAGCACGATGAACCTGAATGGTATCTGCCCCTTCAGGCCGTATTTACACCCGAGAAGTCAACAAAAGTACGACTCGTGTTCGACGCTTCCGCGAAAGGCCACGATGGTCTATCGCTGAACGACCATTTAGAAAAAGGACCAAACTACATCAACAGCCTGACAGATGTGCTTTTAGCTTGGAGATGGGACAATGTTGCCTTTTCTGGCGACATCCGAAAAATGTTCAATCAAATCATGGTTCACCCTAACGATCAAGTTTACCATAGATTTCTCTGGAGGAAAAATCCGGATGAATCACCTACCGTCTACCAATGGTGTAGACTGAGTTTTGGCGATAAACCAGCGCCCGATATCGCCACAAATTCAATCAACGTGTTAGCCAAAGCCTCGGAGGAGGAGTTTCCAGAAGCCGCAAAAGAGCTTCGAGAACATGCATACGTCGATGATATTGCTGCATCGAGACCAAAGGCCATCCAAGCCAAACAACTCACCAGAGACATAGAAGATATACTCGTGAAGGGACAATTTCAGATCAAAGAATGGCACTCGAACAATAAGGAGATTGATCAATCAGAGAAGGAAGAGTCTGTGGATTTACTCGGTCATCGGTGGAATAAAAAGCGCAATACGTTCTCTTTCAAGAAAGACGAAATTATTTCTCATCAAGAACACTTGACAAAGCGGAACTGCTTAGCACTACTAGCCCAGCTGTGGGATCCCATTGGCCTAGTTTCACCGGTAACAGTCAAGTTCAGGATAGATCTACAGGAGTTGTGGAGTTCCGGATTTGGCTGGGATGAAATTTTACCAGAGAGCATCCAACGAAAATGGAGAGAAAGTGTACAGATCATGAATCACCTTCTGCAGTTGAGTTTTGATCGTCAAATAAAACCTCACAATGCTGTCGGTCAACCTGAAGTCCATGGGTTTTCAGATGGGGGAGAGCTAGCCTTCGGTGCAGTGCTATACCTTAGATGGCAGCTGTCAGATGGATCTTACTGCTGCAATCCTGTGATGATCAAATCGTTCGTCGCACCTTTAAAGAAGAAATCAATACCTCGACTTGAACTGCTAGGTTGCCTAGCGCTTGTTCGAATGTATGACACTTGTTCGAAAGCATTAGACTTTGCACAGATCAAAGATTGCCGAAGAATTCTCTGGGTAGATTCTTCTACAGTGTTGTCATGGGTCAAAACCCCACCTCGTGAATTCAAGCCATTTGTGTCAGCGAGAATTGCCGAAATCCAGGAGACGGTTGGAGTAGATGATTTCCAGTATGTAAGATCTAAAAGTAACCCTGCAGATGCGCTTACGAGAGGCATCGATCGAGAAAATCTCACTAACTGGCTGAAAGGACCTGCCTTTCTGCAACTTCCCGAGTCTCTATGGCCAGAGTTCAAAGACACAACGAATGATCAGGACAACAAAGTACAGAATCGAGATATCAAGAAGGAAAAGAAAACCATCAAGGAAACTAAAGAACATGTGGACTGTACAATAATCAATTATCGACATTTGGATGCAGACACTTCTAAAGAAAGAGAAGAAAATCCAATCCTTGCGCATCTACTAAAGAACTGTTCTTCTTATTCTAAGATCAGAAGAACCCTTGCTTATGTAAATCGTTTTGTTCGAAATGCCAGACAGAAAGCTAGAGTAACTGGTCCGATCATGGTTCAGGAGCTGAAAACATCAGAGCAACAACTTTTAAAGTGGTGCCAAACCCAGTTGAACTTGAAACGACTTCAAGATTTAATACCAAAGGAGGATGAGAATGGTTTACTTTGCGCACATGGCCGTCTAGAGACAATTACAAGTCTTCCAGAGGACGTAAGGAATCCAATTCTGCTTCCAGGCAAACACAAGTTAGTACATTTACTTCTACTCCATGTGCACAACAGACGTGGCCATTGTGGTTACAAAAGTCTCATCCATGAATCAAGAAAAAAGTTCTGGATCATTGGGATTCGTGGAACTGCTAAAGCTTTGACGAGAGCTTGTATCCTGTGTAGGAAGCTGCGTAGAAAACCTCTCGAGCAACTGATGGGACAGATTCCAAATCTAAGAACAGCAGTTGGCCATCCAGCATTTACGAACACGGCGTTGGATATGTTCGGTCCATTACATATTCGTTTGAATAGAAAGACACTGAAAGAAGCTCAAGGCATTATTTTCACGTGTATGACAACACGTGCAATTCACCTCGAACTTGTAACTGATAGAAGTTCAGACACTTTCCTCATGGCTTTTCGAAGATTTGCAAGTACTCGGGGACACCCCAAAGTTTGTTACTCGGATTGCGGTACCAATTTCATTGGTGCTCAAGACTACCTTAAAGAAGTAACCCAAAACTGGGACATGACCAAGATAAAGAATACCCTTACCGAAGATTTCAACTGTGACTTCACCTGGGAGTGGAACATTCCTCATGCAAGTCATCAGAATGGTGTGGTAGAGTCACTAATCAAGTCTGTGAGACAAGCTCTCAACGCTACCTGCAAGAACCAGACTTATACAGAAGAACAGTGGAGAACAATCCTTTCAGAGATCACTTACTTAGTCAATGGACGTCCGCTATACCCTAGTTCGGATGACATTTGGGAACGACCACCAATCACTCCAAATGACATTCTTGTTGGTCTTCAAAACCCAAACCCTCAGCCAGAAGCCGAAGATCGGGTCAACCCAAGAGATTTACTCCGAAGTGCTCAAAGTCGAGTCAGTGAATTCTGGAAGTGTTGGATGAAATACTTTGCGCCAAACCTTCTTCCCAGGAATAAATGGTTTCGTACTAGGGAAAACGTCCAAGTTGGTGATTTAGCCCTAGAGCTCGATCCAAACCACAGAAGATCTCAATGGAAAATGGGTCTGATTGTTAACACATATGCTGGAGCAGACGGACTTGTCAGGAAAGTCAGGATAAAGACCAAGACTGGCGAGTACGACCGCCCTATTCACAAGTTGAGCCTCATTGCTACCAACCAAGAACTCATCAACAAAGAATAGAACGAATGGAAATTGAAATTGAATTAAAGAATAGAACATTCTAAGATACTCAAAAAAGAACGCTATTTAGTATTCATTTTAGTTCAAGAACATTGTAGTTAGTTGTCGTTGCTCAATTAGCAAGTATGCAAATTTCCGCACTGCAGGGGAGTGTTTGGGATTCCTGTGTGAACCCCCCTGGGGACCCCCGAGAGGAGAGCAGAATTGAAGTATTTTGTTCCCGTGTGACCGCTCGGAAGCGGCAAGAAAACAGGTTCCAGTTACATCTTTATTTCTTTTAGTTCGTCGTAGGAGCTAACGAATTTGTAAGTTATACAACATTTGAGTTTAAGTATACATGTAATTTTTGCTAAATAATTTTATATGTAATTTCTCTAGTTGACTTTGTTTCTTCATAACGCGTGAAGACCTCATGTCACATGGCTAAGACTGATGTAAAGTGCAAAAATAAACCCTATGATGAGCTGATGCTTCTTAAACTATAAGTAACCTTACGCCACGATAAGGTGAAACAGAAAGTGCGATTTGTTCATCCCCCTAGGAAACCTAACTGCACATAGAATATAAGGGCAGGTCAAAAAAATCTCATTTCCACTTTTGCTTGACTTTCTCAATCACTTGTTCTTAACTCAATTTAAAGACGGTCAGTTCCTTCTGATCATTTCCTGCTTTCTTTTTTCGAGGTCTTTAATCGTTTTCCCGCTCAACCACAACTACCATCCCCTTGAAAAGAACCGAGAAGAGTTGTACGAGCGAAATAATGCATTTAAGGAACTTTACGGAATTTGTATTGACATCTTAAATCTACTACTAAATTTAAGTCAACTTTAAGGGCATTCCTTAAAGGTACTAGTGTATTTAAGTAACTTTTGTATATTTTTAAAGTCATTAAATTCACTAGTGAATTTAAGGACGCATTAAATGTGATGAAAGCTAATGAAATATTTAGAGGTTAACGCACTCAGCGAGTGAATTGTCGGGATTTACCATCACGAGCCTGCTAACTCATTGAATGAACGAGAACTTTTAAATACTGTTGGTCTAACGGAATAAGAGAAAAGCAACTTCAAATTCAGTTGTTTTGAAAGTGAACCCCAAATTCAATATCTCCATTACCGGTTCCACAAAGCAAATCACAATTTGCTAACTTGATATTGTATTTTACGTCTAGGACACTGGTGAGCCGTGAAATATAAATAAATGGAATATTTGCGCACAAATAGGATTTTTATGTTTTCTCTTGGCTGTATTTATTTGAGCATTATCTAGAGGCATTATGTAATTGTGTAATCGTAGGTCTTTGTGTAGGAACATTCATACATGTGAGGTCGGTATAGGGTACTGGAGTAGTGGCAATTTGAGTGACTCCCCACTGAGGACAGCACAACACGTGAGCTGTCAGGCGAAGTGATTCATTCTGGTCCTGACTTTATCTTAATAGTTTTGTGTGGCGCAGACAGGGGAAAACATAAAGGCAACTAACACAAGAAAAGATCAGAAAAGAACAAGATGAGACAGTCGTGGATCGTGCTTTGGTGTGGTGTTTTTACTATCTGTCTTATTTACCAAGGTAAATCTTTGTTGTCACATTAGGTATCACATAACTCATTGAACTTGTTTGGCAGACACGTTTCTTTGTGGTAATTACTTGGTTATAAATCAATTCAAAGTTTATACTCATTGCCATAAGTTATACAATTGTCAAATTATTCCACCTGCGTATTTTACCCCACTCATAAATCCAATAAATATCTCAGATATATGGCAAAAAGCTATGCGTTTACACAATTAAGTTTGCTAAGGGCTAGTCGGACGGTGTATTATAAACAAACTGTACTGTGAATTTGAGAAGTCAAAACATCAAAACGTTGACGGCCGTAAATTGGATAAATATTAGTTAAGTTTCATCGATTCCTTTGGGAATTCAGAAGACAATAGAGAGGTAGCATAGCCATGTTGGATGAACAAATAAGTGATGCTCAGTCAAGTAATTTTGTTGAAGTTCATCGAAGATGGCTACTGTGAATATATCTTCTCTCCAAAGCCGTCCATATTTTGTAGTATTGCCCTCTCAAAATCGCAATTTGTTTTGTATGGGAATTCTCAATTTTTTTTGGACAGAAAAAATTGTAGTTTGATGAAACGTTTATCAATTGTAGTTTGATAAAACTTGTGTGAGTTCGATAAGTTTTAACCACATTTTTTTGAACGTGAACCGATTACTTCAGCGTGACGTCAAGTGGAATTAGTTACCCCCTATTTTATTTTATGTATTTATGTATTCATTGTTCAGAATTGTTTTTGAATACATAAAATAAAATAGGGGGTCTAATCAGTTCTTAACGTCACGCTGGTTCACGTCACGCCGGTTCACATTCTTGTTGAGTTTTCGCTAATTCACAGTGCTTACTGGTATCAAAATAGTTGTCAAAAGGTATAAGCATCCTTTATTTATAACACAGAAACAAATATTAAAAGAAAAAGATATTTCTCTCTGAGCGCTTGCACTCGATGATGTGTACGTGATATCGCGCGCACAAATCAACCGCTTCATAGCTGCAAAATCACAAAATAACCAACAAAAATGTTGATTTTTATCTTTTTGCAATGTATTCTTCAAATAGTATTATAATAATTAAGGCGCCAGCAACGCAGGCTAAGAGCTACGAAAATGAAATATGCCGAAACAATGGCACTTACAAAGTGCGCGTTCTGAAGTAATAATGATCATCTCTTACTTCCGTAATAACTATTACTTAATAAGGTAGCAAAACAATTTCCGCTTAAGTTAAGAATCAAATAAATGACAGATTTGGACGAAAAACTTCGTGCGATCTTTTTTAGCCGTACCACAAAATACCATAAAATATTCACGTCTTAAAATAAGACTAGACGCACACGTGCGTTCACTCGTGCCCTGGGAGGAGAGGCTTCAAGGTCCGGCCCCGTTCGTACTCTTCCCCGAGCCGTTTCACGCATTCTTCACTTAACCGTAACATAATATAGACCATTTTTGACCTCTTTAAAGAATATCTGATTAGTCAATTTGTCTGTCAACAGCTTAGTGTTTGCCTCTGTCCCTCTATTATCATGCATGGTATTAGATATCTCCAACATGCAAAAATATACCAGTTTATTCAACTTTTTATTTTACTATATATCTCAAGTGTTTGCTGTAAAAACTTCTACAACGACGTTTTTGACACAATAACAAATCGTGTATTTTTTCGTTCATGTTTCAGATGTTTTATCTATTACGTGACCAAACGCATCAGGTCAAACAGAGCCTTGGTTCCATGAAAATATATAAATAAATTGTCTGGCCAGAATTGTGTTAAAATTCATTACAAAAACGTCTCAAGATCTCTCGAATGCTTGAATGAAAAATATAATTGACTTGCCTCTATATGCGTTCGTTTAGCAACATGTAGGGTGAGAAATTCGTAGATTTCCAGCTCAAAGGAATTCCTCCGAGTCGCGAGAGCTTCAGTTTTCAAGTACTCCATTGAGAGTTCGATATTTGGTCAAACTATTGGAGATGAAGCTCAAAATAACAGCCCATTCTGAAGCTCTTATAAGTATATAGGTATTTCTCGAGTTAAAAGCTCCAAATTACATTGTGTCACTCCAGGAAAAGCCTGTCTCTGAAAGCTATTTTCTTTGTAGTCGGCCATGTTGCATTCCTAAAGTTCCTCGCTGGCGTTCACTACGGAGGTGATGAATGAGGGGCATTGTTTTTTACGTTCTTAACCAATCAGGGGTGTAACACGTGACCGATTGCGCAAGAATGCTGCATTCTCGAGACGAACACAGGAAAAAAAACAGTTGCATTTTATAACTCGTTCCCGGCCTAAAGGCCTGGGCACGAGTAAAAAAGTGATTAGCGAATCTCGTTACTGCTAGTAGCCATGCTCACAGCCATATTTAGTTTTAGTCACGCAACAGAACGCGTGACAAGACAGTACAAGGCTGCAAGGTAGACCCAATAACAGTGCTAAGTGTAGGTAACGTAGTAGATGTATCAGGAGATATACTGAGATTAAAAACCTGATGAGAAGTACAACACGTTGACAGTATTTATGGCGTATAGAATATTTTTTCAAATGCTATAGAGTGAGACGATAAAAGGAGGAAGACAAACATTGTCAAAGCTTGACAGCATTTAAGTTTTTTCCTCTTGCCGACGAAAAGAAAAGCAGGGACATCCTTTTTGCTCATAAAGAGGAATAATTGGAAGACTCGTCTGAAGTAAATATGCAACACCCAAATACAATGAGATTAATCTGTCATCATATTTATTGGCCAATAATAGAACACGTTCTTAGAAACTGCAAAAACTACCAATAGACCTTTTCCAAGTTCACTTGAATGACCACAGAACAACAGATTCAAGGCAGGGTTGGAGTAGAGAAATATAGTAATTGTATGGATATGAAAACCCCAGCCTTGACTTGAATCTACAGGAATCTCAAGATCTCGTGCCTCGGATTTTCATTTTCTCATTTTGTCTGATGAAAACCATTTACTGGACGTTTCCTGAAGAATCTTGTAGTCTGTTCTTAGCGGAGCTCCCGCGCGAGCGGAGCACCATACCTAAGAAAAAATGGTAACCCATCGAGATGATTTTTCATGGCTTGAGTATACGTCACTTCCGTCCGTCCGTCCGTCCGTGTACATCGCGATGCTGATTGGCTGATTGCTTTTTTGGCGCCAACTTGACGCGCGCGCTGACACTTTGAAAACTGAAAATTTACAAGTTTCCTTGCAGTTTTAATTTGCAAAACTTAAAAAGATTATTCTCAAAACCTCGTAAAAAGCTGACGATTTTAATGATCATTAATCTGTGCCAATCTTGACAGGTTAAAGCGAAAGAAAAATGTACGTTTGAATTTTTTTTCGGGCCCGGTGTCGTTTCAAAAACAAGACGAAGGACACAGAGAATATTTTCAAAGTTGGACGACTTTTTAGTTGGATTCGTAGCTTTAAAAAACTTCTCATAATGAATGAGTCATTGAGCGGGATCGTGTATTCTTCGTTTCGTAAAGATGTCTTTAGTAAAACTGCTTAAAAATCTAGCCAAAGTTGGAAATCAAGAATCGTCTGCATTTTATAGCGTGAAACAAGGACTGTGCTTCTAAAGACAACAAGGAAAGCACTTCAAGGTAAAGATTCTGGCCAGAAAATGATTTCAAAAAGTCTCTTGTACCTATATTTGATCTTTTATCTTTTATTTGGGATTGATGACTTAAAAAAATATAAACTTTTATGCACGTTGAACTGTGGCCAAGTTTAAACAAACACTAGATAAAGTAAGTGAAATGTACAACGACATTTTGTTCAGTTTACGGTGAACTTTTTGCACTTAGTTCTAATAATACTAAAATTAGTTTAAAAAATGATTTTGAACTTATTTCAATCCGACTAATGTGTAAATACAGCTCAAGTTTGGGTCTGGAATTTAATGAGAAATTGACAGGAAAAATAGGAATTTTGCATGCAAACTAGAGTTGTTTTTATACATTAGGCATGAAGTTGCTCAGTGATCCCTATGAGACCTTAAATGCAGACTGAAAATGCTTAATTCCTTGTTTTCTCGTTATGTCAAGTAGCTGTTTTAAAATCACTTTAAATTTGTATTATCAGTGTAATCTGGAAGAGAAAAGTGGGAGACAAATATTCACCTAGCTATTCTATTCTACATTAAATAACAAAACAAAACAACAACAACAACGACAACCACCACAAAAAACAAAATGTTACAAATATAGTGAAGACAGACAAATCAAGATTTGTTGTTCTGTAATATTCAGGATGTTGAAAAGGTTTAATTACTTGTATCAATTTAAAAAAGATGGGGCTAGAGAAAAAGAGCTAGTTGGACACTACAGCGCTAACTATGACCGCTTACCATTTCTAAATAAAGATAGTGTACTTTAGATGGTGTACGAATGTTTTTTTTTCGGGGAAATATTGGAAAATTTGAAAACTACCGGTCAAATAGGAATTCGAGGTCATTGACCGGCAGTTTTGAATTTTTGTTGCAAGAATATCTCCAAGAATAAGAGTCGAAGGATATTCAAAACATTCTATCTATATTCAGGAATGCTCAATTACCAAGGAAAGTGCTTCAAAACCGAACTAGCCCTACATGTCTTGCATGTCTCGGCACAGAGTAGAACGACCAGGATTGAATTTTTCGAATTGTCTTTTGGTCGCTCGTGAAAGCAGCCAATCAGAGCTCGTTCTAAAAATAGCTCAGCTAGTTCGAGGATGGTTCCACTGTAGAGCGCGAGATGGACTCCCCTAGTAATTTTCCCCTGGCTATTCTAGTTCAAATCAGGGCCACAAACTTTTAAGACACCCTGCATTGTCACGTGATCAGTCATGCGAATTCGGAAAAGGTTAGTCAGTATGAGTAACTATAGTAGAAAAGCTTGGTTATTTCAACAGACGTGTTTTTCTTTTGGAGTGACTCGATGTATCAGTCAAACACGTAGCACACACCTAGCTATTTCAATATCTTACGTACGTTATATCGTTGTGCTGAAGAATATCCGTTATAAGCGATCGAAAGGTTTATGTAAACTATCGAAAAAAGGTAGAGAAAAGAAGAAGAAAAATATCTTATTGGACAGTTTTGTGTGGAGTATAGCTTGATATTTTACGAGTCACATACATACAAGTTGACGAGTGAAATATCCAGCCATACTGCACACAAATTAAATACTGTCTAATAAGTTTTTTTGTCTTTAACTCTTTATTCTGAAAACATTTATACTCTGTCTAATAAGTTTTCTATTATCCAAGGGAGCTTGGTTTTACCCTAGCTAAAGGGAGTATTTTCTTGTCTCGTGACGTTACATTACCCAACGTGCCCATGAGACAAACTATGTCTTTTGAAAAACTGGAACTACAACTCTTGACTAAATGAAGTATGAAAACAATTTGCGACCTTAATTTGAGAGCCGTATTCATTAAAACAAGTGCCATGCAGTTGAAAGTCTGAAGTCAAGTTGAAAACGAGGTCCAAAAAGAGTTCATTTTGTAGCTTTTGATAATTACAAGTAACTTTGGACAGACCATGGCAAGTAATTGGACTGAAATAAGGAGTAGTTGAAGGAATTTACCGTAATCCAGGTTGAACACACATTCATTTGAGTGCCGCTTTAGACAGGACCATCATTGTTCATCCTTGTGGGAGAAAATGAGCAAGTTTAGTTAGCAAATTAGCTTTGAGTTTCATATATATCTAGGGTTTTTTTCCAATACCAGTGGTCAAGAAATAAAGGTATGTTCAGTTTAATTGGTAAACAAGAGCTAACTTTCAGAGTTTTTGTTTTCATTGATTTGTGTTTTAAAGTTTGTAGCTCAAAAAACGCATAGCTTGCAAAAACCGATAGGCGAATATGAAGCCAGCAATGAGTTTGGTTGAATCGACTTAACTTTGTGAAATTATTTCATTCAAGAACTTTTTTAGAGCTTACCAACTTCGATAATATTCGAGGACAATCAAAACTTTCACGCTTTTACGCTAGCTCAAACCCGTTAAACCAGTATAGAGGAGTAAAAATATATATCGCTGGATATTTTAACTCGCTCCAGTCCTACTCACGCGATATTTTTACTATGATGAGTTGGATAATAAATATTTATACATCTAATCCAAAAAACCTTGTCGCAACAAGTCCACAAGTGTACACTCCAAGACTGCAAAGGATTTTGGTAGTTATTCTTTTAAATTATCTATTTAGCATCTATTCAGTATTATCTTTCCTTGTGTGACGTTTCCTTGGTGAGCATTTTAAGCATTCCAGCAAGCGTTATGAGCAATTAAGCCTTTTGTATTCATGTTTTATGCAACCAAAACATGCCATGATCACATTAATTACTAGAAAACTACCAAGATCCTTTGCAGTCTTGGTGTGTACATTGTGGACTTAATGCGACAACGTTTTTTGAAATAGGTATATATACATTACTCCTGACTGCAATTTCAAGATATTTAGTACGCAAACACACAGAAACAGGGTCTGGGAACCCTGTGTTTCTACCTAATTACAACTGCATTTGTTTGCATTTTATTCTAGTTTGGAGTCTACAGTGTTATGAGTGCTGGTCAAAAAAGTCATGGGACGATTGCGACTCGCAAAATAACCTAGTAAAGAAGCCGAATTGCAGCACGGTTTGTGTGGAGCAGATTTTGGCAGAGGTCAGTGTTAACGGTACACCAAAGAAGACTTTCTACCGGAGATTTTGTGCAGATAGCAAATATTATTGCATTAATCAAACATGCAAATACCCCGGATATTACTGTCAACCTCGTTGCTGTTCTTGCGATCTTTGCAATCACTTCAATGCACCTAATGCATATTGCAGTCACTCGAAGCCTCAACGTGGATATCATTTGCTGGTTCACATTCTTGCAAGTCTGCTAGCAGTAGTTTTTGTTGAGAAATAGTAGCAACGTATCTCAACGTATTGATGGATGTAACTTGACTTGTACGTTACGTACACTTGATTACGTTACGCAAATTTGATTACGTATTTTATCGACACCTAAGTGTTGCCATGAAAAATCAGATGCTCTTAAGTAAAGTAAAGCTGTCGTGCTAGTGCAGATTTCATATGAGTGTGAAAAGGCCGCGGCACGGTCGCGGCGCGGTTACGGAAGAATTTTCGAATGTTTTGATAGGAAACACGGCACTGACACGGTCACGGCACGGCGCGGTCCTTTTCACACTTATACGAAATCTGCACTAATCACCCCCGTAAGTACAGCAGGGATGCAGCTTCAACGAACTGAAAGCATACAAGAATCTTAAGTAGAAATTAAAATTCATTGTTTCGAAATTGATGAAGTAGATGTGTAATAATAGGGAGTGTAAGATTGTACGACTACAACGCTGACGACAAAGGTAGTGAACAATATATTTAATCAAGAAGGATAAAGCTGATATGTGGGATGTTCAGTAAACAAGATTTTTCAACCATTTCTTGCCGCAAATTCACGACGGCAAACATGACGTGTGATGCTCTACCGAGAACACAATGCCCAACCCTTTTTCTTTCATAACTTGCTGTATATTATTCATAGTGTATTGCTATGGGATAATGAATGCAAAATTCAGCTATTAACAAATACAAGAAAGCAAAGATTTTGCCAGAATAATGCACTTTTTCAGCCACATCGTCGTACAGTCTTAAGCATCCTTATCCAGTACTCTTTATTAAGTCCCTATGACATATATTACGACATCTTTTTTATTTTTAAACTCCGTTCTTGTCAGAGAGTATAGTAAAGATCTTTTTATCTTATTTTTTATACCTCCACATTTGCTGAGATATAAAGGTTTCAAATTTCAAAACGCAAATGTGATGACGTAAGAGGAGTCATCATTTATTATACAAAAACAAGGTGACTTAAAATACTCTCATTTTTTCATTTCGAAATTATTTTTGTTGGTAAAGCCTGTTGTTAGTAGTGGAAAATCTGGTTATCAAATTGTTAAAAAAGTTAAAACAAGACGTTATTTTCACTAATACCGTTCATAGTTTGCCATACAGCTTTAGTACATTTGACTAATATAAAAATTAGGTACTACCTAATAGCGGAGCTCCCATTTCAATTCTAATATTTTTCTATGTTCTTGATTCAAATGAATTGTAAAGGGCTTGAAAAAGTTGAAATGAAGATTATGAAATGAAATTAAGGCATTTGCTTTGGTTTGTATATACTCTCACCCTTTGATCTCCTGTGAATTGTATGGGCTTGTAAGCTTGTAAGTGACATTTATTATAGTATATTTTAATATTCAGATACACTGTCAGATTTCATAATTGACTTTGTAGTGGTTCATAATTCTCAGGAATAGAAAGCAAAAATCTCCAAAACCTTATTTCATTGATACAAATAATTTTAAAAACCTTTTCAACATCCTGGACTACACCTCTTGATTTGTTTGTTTTCACTGACTATATTGTGACATCTTGTTTTTGGTGGTTTAGTGTTGTTGTTGTTGTTTTTTTAATGACACACTAGGCGAATACTTGTCTCTTCCAGATTACACTGATAATACAATTTAAAGTGATGATACAAATAGCTACTTGACACAACAAGAAAACAAGGAATTACTGAAGTATTTTCAATTTGCATTTAGTAGTAAGGTCTCATATGGGCTCAAGGAGCAACTTTATTCTATGCTCAATGGTAAAACAAAGTCGAGTTTGCATGGAAAATCCCTTCCTTTTTCCTGTTATTAGTCAATCAGTTTCATTAAATTCCAGACCGTTCCAAGTTTGAACTGTATATACACATTATTCGGGTTGAAATGAGTTCAAAATCAATATTTTATAAATTTATTATTAAAAGTAGTGCAAAATGTTCACTGTAAAACAATGTCATTATACATTTACTTGAATGTTTGTCTAAACTTGGCCACAGTTCAACGTGCATAATTAAACGTTTATTTTTTCAAAGTCATCAATCCCAAATAAAAGATAAATGATCAAATATAGGTACAACGGAATTTTTGACATCAGATTTTTTTCTCTCAGGGTCTTTACCTTGAAGTGCTTTCCTTGTTGTCTTTCGAAGCGTAGTCCTCAGTCCTTGTTTCACACTCGATGCAGACGATTCTTAATTTTCAACTTTGGCTAGATTTTTAAGCAGCTTTACTGAAGGCATCTTCACGAAACGAAGAACACACAATCCTCAATGACTCATTCCTTATGAGAAGTTTTTTGGAGCTACGAATCCAACTAAAAAGTTTGAAAATATTCTCTGTGTCCTTCGTCTTTCGAGCAATTTTTGAAACGACACCGAGCTCGAAAAAAATTCAAACGTACGTTTTTTTTGCTTTAACTCCTCAAGATTAGCACAGATTAATGATCATGAAAATCGCTAAATTTTTACGAGGTTTTCAGAATGATATTTTTAAGTTTTGCAAGTTAAAACTGCAAGGAAACTTGTGAATTTTCAGTTTTCAAAGTGTCAGCGCGCGTCAAGTTGGCGCCAAAAAGCAATCAGCCAATCAGCATCGCGATGGCATGACGACGGACGGAAGTGACGTATACTCAAGCCATGAAAAATCAACTCGATGGGTTACTATTTTTTCTAAAGTATGGTGCTCCGCTCGCTGCGGGCACTGCGGCCGCGCGGGAGCTCCGCTAATATAAAAATTAGGTACTACCTAGTAGCGGAGCTCCCATTTAAATAAATAATAATAATTTTAAATACTTTGTCTTTGACGTTTTTGAATCAAATGAATTGGGCTTCCTGTGGTAATAGGCAAACAAAGATTGCATTTTGTAGTAAAAGTTGAAATAAAGATTATAGATCAAGCTTTATAGCATTTGCTTCAGGATTTGAAAAACCTCTTGCCCTTCAGTCTCCTGAGAATTACATGGCTTTCAAGCCATATAGTCACTATGGTGATATTTATTCAGATTCAGTCAGATTTGGTACATGATTCTCAGAAATAGAATGCAAAAATCCCTCAAACTCATTTAATTCACATAAATACTGAACATCCTCCATCGCAGGACATTATATTTAGATTTTGCTGTCTTGACAGTATGACAGTACACAGATAAATAGTTGTCTTTACAAAAAACAAGAATTCTCTCTTCCAGGTTACACTAATCATGACTTTAGATGAAGTTGTAAAACAACTCACAACAACTACTACCTAATAGCAGAGCTCCAATTTCAATTTTAATATTTTTTGTTCTTGATTCAAATGAATTGGGTTTCCTGTGGCAATTGCCCAATATATTTAGGTTGTAAATTGCTTGAAAAAGTTGAACTGATGATTATTTTAAAAAATCATTTGTTTTGGTTTGTATATGCCCTTTGGTCTCCTGTGATATTCAGATTCACTGTCAGATTTCATAATTGACTTTGTAGTTGTTCATAATTCTCAGAAATAGAAAGCAAAAATCTCCAAACCTTTTTTATATTGATACAAGTAATTAAACCTTTTCAACATCCTGGATATTGCAGAACAACATATCTTGATTTGTCTGTCTTCACTATATTGTGACATCTTATTTTTTTGTGGTTGTTGTTGTTGTTTTGTTTTGTTTTTTAATGTAGAATAAAATGACACACTAGGTGAATACTTGTCTCTTCCAGATTACACTGATAATAGCGGAGCTCCCGCGCGGGCCGAAGGCCCGCGCGAGCGGAGCACCATACCTAAGAAAAAATGGTAACCCATCGAGTTGATTTTTCATGGACACACAGGGAGCCCAACGGCTGTACGTCCGTCCGTCCGTACATACGTCCGTCCGTGTACATCGCGATGCTGATTGGCTGATTGCTTTTTGGCGCCAACTTGACGCGCGCGCTGACACTTTGAAAACTGAAAATTTACAAGTTTCCTTGCAGTTTTAACTTGCAAAGCTTAAAAATAGTATTCTCGAAACCTCGTAAAAATTTAGCGATTTTGATGAACATTAATCTGTGCCAATCTTGACAGGTTAAAGCGAAAAAAACCGTACGTTTGAATTTTTTTCGGGCCTGGTGTCGTTTCAAAAACTGCTCGAAAGACGAAAGACACAGAGGATATTTTCAAAGTTGGACGACTTTTTAGTTGGATTCGTAGTTTAAAAAAATTCCTCATAATGAATAAGTCATTGAGGATCGTGTATTCTTCGTTTCGTGAAGATGCCTTCAGTAAAGCTGCTTAAAAATCTAGCCAAAGTTGGAAATAAATCAAGAATCGTCTGCATTGAGCGTGAAACAAGGACCAGTATGCTTCGAAAAGACAACAAGGAAAGCACTTCAAGGTAAAGACCCTGGCCAGAAAATGATATCAAAAAGTCTCTTGTACCTATATTTGATCTTTTATCTTTGATTTGGGATTGATGACTTAAAAAAAAACCTTTTATGCACGTTGAACTGTGGCCAAGTTTAAAGAAACACTCGATCAAGCCTTACATGAAATGTACAACGACATTTTGTTTTACGGTGAACTTTTTGCACTAGTTCTAATAATAATAAAATTAGTAAAAAAAAATTGATTTTGAACTTATTTCAACCCCACTAATGTGTAAATACAGCTCAAGTTTTGGTCTGGAATTTAATGAAACAATTGACAGGAAAAAAAGAAGGAATTTTGCCATGCAAACTAGAATTGTTTTTATACTTTATTCATCTGGATGAAGTTGCTCAGTGAGCCCTGTGAAGCCTTAAATACAGACTGAAAATGCTTAATTCCTTGTTTTCTTGTTATTTCAATTAGCTGTTTTTATAATCACTTTAAATTGTATTATCAGTGTAATCTGGAAGAGAAAAGTGGGAGACAAGTATTCGCCTAGCTAGTGTGTCATTCTTTTCTACATTAAATAACAAAACAAAATAACAACAACAACCACAAAAAACAAGATGTCACAAATATAGTGAAGACAGACAAATCAATATATGTTGTTCTGTAATATTCAGGATGTCGAAAAGGTTTAATTACTTGTATCAATTTAAAAAAATGTTTTGGAGATTTTGCTTTCTATTTCTGAAAATTATGAACCCTTACAAAGTCAGTTATGAAATCTGACAGTGAATCTGAATTTACTGTAACAAAGGTCACTGAGCATACAAGCCCATACAATATACAAACCAAAACCAAAACTTATTTTAAAAATGCTTTTTAAATAATCTTCATTTCAAGTTTTTCAATTACCACAGGAAGCCCAATTCATTTGAATCAAGAACATAAAAAAATTAAAATTGAAATTGGAGCTTTGCTTTTAGGTAGTAGTTGTTTTGAGTTGTTTTACAATTTCATCTAAAGTCATGATTAGTGTAACCTGGAAGAGAGAATTCTTGTTTCGTGTAAAGACAACTATTTATCAGTGTCATTCTACTCTACATAATACAAAAAAAAAAAACCAAGATGCCACAATACTGTCAAGACAGAAAAATCTAAATATAATGTTCTGCAATGTCTAATTGTTTAATTGAAGGATGTTGAATTAGGTTCAGTATTTATGTGAATGAAATCAGTTTGAGGGATTTTTGCATCCTATTTCTGAGAATTATGAAGCACTACTACTAAGTCAATTATAAAATCTGACACAAATATCTGAATAAATATCACTATGGTCACTGAGTTGAAAGCCTTATAATTCTCAGGAGACTGAAGGGCAAGAAATAAAGCTTGATCTATAGTCTTTATTTCAACTTTTACAACAAAATGCAATATTTGTTTGCCTATTACCACAGCAAGCCCAATTCATTTGAATCAAAAACGTCAAAATAAAACAAAGTATTTAAAATTATTATTATATTTAAATGGGAGCTCCGCTATTAGGTAGTACCTAATTTTTATATTACAATTTAAAGTGATTCATAGCGGAGCTCCCGCGCGGGCCGAAGGCCCGCGCGAGCGGAGCACCATACCTAAGAAAAAATGGTAACCCATCGAGTTGATTTTTCATGGACACACAGGGAGCCCAACGGCTGTACGTCCGTCCGTCCGTACATACGTACGTCCGTCCGTGTACATCGCGATGCTGATTGGCTGATTGATTTTTGGCGCCAATTAACTTGACGCGCGCTGACACTTTGAAAACTGAAAATTTACAAGTTTCCTTGCAGTTTTAACTTACAAAACTTGAAAATATCATTCTGAAAACCTCGTAAAAATTTAGCAATTTTCATGATCATTAATCTGTGCTAATCTTGACGAGTTAAAGCAAAAAATACCGTACGTTTGAATTTTTTTCGGGCCCGGTGTCGTTTCAAAAACTGCTCGAAAGACGAAGGACACAACGGAGAACATTTACAAAGCTGGACGACTTTTTTAGTTGGTTTTGAATTTCGTAGCTTCAAAACACTTCTCGTGATGAATGAGTCATTGAGGATTGTGTATTCTTCGTTTCGTGAAGATGCCTTCAGTAAAGCTGCTTAAAAATCTAGCCAAAGTTGAAAATTAAGAATCGTCTGCATCGAGTGTGAAACAAAGACTGAGCACTACGCTTCGAAAGACAACAAGGAAAGCACTTCAAGGTAAAGACCCTGAGAGAAAAAACTCTGATGTCAAAAAGTCCGTTGTACCTATATTTGATCATTTATCTTTTATTTGGGATTGATGACTGTGAAAAAATAAACGTTTTTGCACGTAGAACTGTGGCCAAGTTTAGACAAACACTCAAGTAAATGTACAATGACATTTTGTTTTCCAGTGAACTTTTTGCACGACTTTTAATAATAAAATTTATAAAAATTTGATTTTGAACTCATTTCAACCTGAATAATGTGTATATACAGTTCAAGTTTGGGGCGGTCTGGAATTTAATGAAACTGATTGACATGAAAAAGGAAGGAATTTTGCATACAACTGAACTAGAGTTGTTGCTCCTTGAGCCCATATGAGACTTCACTAGTAAATGCAAATTAAAAATACTTCAGTAATTCCTTGTTTTCTTGTTGTGTCAAGTAGCTATTTTTATCATCACTTTAAATTGTATTATCAGTGTAATCTGGAAGAGACAAGTATTCACCTAGTATGCCATTAGAAAACAAAACAACAACTAAACCACAAAAAAATTAACAAGATGTAAAAATATAGTGAAAACAAACAACTCAAGATATGTAGTTCTGCAATATCCAGGATGTTGAAAAGGTTTAATTATTTGTATCAATGAAATAAGGTTTTGGAGATTTTTACTTTCTATACCTGACAATTATGAACCACTACACAGTCAATTATGAAATCTGACAGTGTATCTGAATATTAAAATATACTATAATAAAGGTCACTTACAAGCTTACAAGCCCATACAACTTACAGGAGACCAAAGGGTGAGAGTATATACAAATCAAAGCAAATGCCTTAATTTTCACTTTCATAATCTTCATTCCAACTTTTTCAAGCCCAATTAACACAGGAAGCCCAATTCATTTGAATCAAGAACATAAAAAAAAAAATATTAGAATTGAAATGGGAGCTCCGCTATTAGGTAGTACCTAATTTTTATATTAAAAATAGCTGACTTGACATAACAAGAAAACAAGGAATTTAAAAGCATTTGCAATTTGCATTTAAGGTCTCATATGGCTCACTGAGCAACTTCTTGCTTAATTACTCGGGCTACCTGTGGTAGCTCGAGTCTAGGTTTACCTTTTCGGTCTATCTATCAACGTCGCAAATCGGCAAATTACCCAGAAGCCTTTGGGGTACACTGTCATTAAAACGAGGTTGACCACGAGGCTTCCTGTGGTCGAGAATTGTCGCGAGGGATTGAGAGCAATTGAACAAAATGGCGGACGCTATCAATCGGAATTTATCGAACTATTGGCTTCTATCTCAAGATATTTGGATAGTGACTGCATTTGATCGTTAATATGGAATTCTCGAATTTAGTGGTGACCTTAGCAGCTGTTGTAATCAACTTGTAATGTATTGATCGTCCAAGAATACGATACAGAGATCGATTTGTGGCAGCGAACTGCACTTGAGGACAGACATGTAAGACACGGAGATATTTTATCTTCAAATCAAAAGTTTGTTTTATATCACCACTGCTTGCACATAATTTTTGCTTATATAAACTCTATTTGTACAGTCATGCTCTTCATGAGAGCCGTGTTTAGAAGCGAAGTAATTAACTAACAAATATATGTACAATCATGGTAATGTTTTTTCAACTACTAGAAATACTAGGAGATTCTCGCCTTTGCATAATAAGGTGACTAGAGTGTATTCAATAATTAAGCCAGGAAACAAGAATTAGTAAATAGTACAAAATTACACCAAATAAACAATGGAAAACAAATGATTTTGTATATAAATTATAAATATTTAGTGCAATCTGTGTTTTGTACAAATTGTCATGATTATATTGAATGCACTTTACTGTCAATCATGCTCAATGTTAGCAGATCAAAATATAGTGATGGATAATCATGGAAATGATAGTAATGTTTATGAGACCTTATATTAGTAACAATTGAAGAACCAATTTTAGAATGTACAAAATGATATTTTCAATCAATGAAAAGTGATACTCAACCACAAATTTGTACTAGCTTTGTGCAACCATGTTCACAGAAACAAGATAAAGTGGATGAATTGAACATGTTACTTTATGTAGTAGTATCAGGTTGATGTGCAAGGAGGAGCTATATATGGTAACAGTAATGAGCATACATTGTATTACATTACACGTCGAGTATTAAACTTCAACTGATTAAGCATCAGCAACTGACTACTGCTATAATCATTGATCTGCTCCATATTGAAAAAATGGTAATATTTACATGTATATGAAAAGTTGTCTTAAGAAACTGAATTGACTGCACTGAAATGATTTCATAGAAAGGTAACTGTGGCACTTCTAGAAGCTACCACTGTGATAACAGCAATATCAAAGTCATTTTAACTTGGATATCGAAACAGTTTGCTGCAGTTTGTAACTTTTGTTTCCATAAATCAAAGTAAAAAGTACAGAATAGAAATTTTGTCTGAGCTATAATGTATTATCTATAGATCATATTAGATCATTTGGTAAGCATTTAGCAAAATAAAGCAGACTGTATAAGTAGTATACAGAATGGGGGTTCTGAGACGGGTGGATCAGGGTGGATTGTGGATCCACGCGAGGGGGGCATTCTGGGAACTACCGTGAAGACGTCAACGTGACGTCATATCCTTAAGAACCAATCAGAAACGAATACTTCATATCTTTAAGAACCAATCAGAAACAAGTACGTCACATTCGTAAGAACCAATCAGAAACAAGTACGTCTCATCCGTAAGAGCCAATCAGAAATAAGTACGTCACATTCGTAAGAACCAATCAGAAACAAGTACGTCTCATCCGTAAGAGCCAATCAGAAATAAGTACGTCACATTCGTAAGAGTCAATCAGAAGCAAGTACACCACATTTGTAAGTGCCGCTCAAAAGGAGGAAAAAGGGGGTTTGACGAATACGAAATCGTACTGATTTTTCGCCATAAACATGAGAGCGAGGCCGAAACGCAGTGATGCGATGAATACAGATTATGCATAGTAATTAGAAAGTTTATTGACTTTGTGTTTGTTATATTAACAATAAAACCACCAGCACGATTTTGTTTCTCTTTTTGGTTTTTATTCCATAACACATCTAAATGAGTATGTACAAATTGTATATTAAAAATTAGATTGTTTCTAAAGGTCCTTAAAATATGTCCAGCAGTAAAAGGTATACACATTACTGTAATAATTTAGTTGCCACTGATTTATGTTTGTTTTTACATCGACTAATGTAAAGTCAACCAGTTTTTAAACTCCTCGCCGACGACTTTATTGGTCGTTACAACTTTCTTCTTATTCTGTTTCACTTTGGTCTTGGCTACTTTCCCTACATTACACTGTCTTGGTTGCGATAACTCGTAGACCCTTTCTTGTTGTTTCGGTGTGTTTATATTGGTATTGTTTGCATCTGTTGTTATATTTTGGTACACAACGAATTTAACTTTCGGTTGTAATCTAGCTTCTTGTAAATACTTTCGCCTTTGCTCGATATCCAGTAAGTGTACATCCGCGAGATGGTTTGCCAGTCTTACGAGATATTTTGCTCCACAATCTGGTACAGGACAATCGCGACAAACACGTTTAAACATGTTCACAGTTTGACGAACAGACCCAAAATGAGTTGTTTTCTCCTAAAACTCTATTAAAAAGAAGGCCAGCAAGGCCGGAAAACAGGCAGAAAAGGCCATTAACAGGCTAAAAAGGCCAAAAGCAGGCCAAACGGGTAGAAAAAGCCAGTCGGGCCAAAATCATAGAGTAACGTATCTTTGTCTGTACAAACATGCCCGAGGCATATTTAGCCAGTCTTTTGTTATCGATAATGACGTCATAATTAAATCGCTTAGCTTGCTGAAAATCGTTTTAAATAGAGGAGTCAGCTAGACTTTTTGTCATTCTGTGTTACAGGGATCCCATCTAGTCTAGAATCTTGTCTACTGTAAATTCTAGTCTAGATTCTCGTCTACTGTAAATTCTAGTCTAGATTCTCGTCTACTGTAAATTCTAGTCTAGATTCTACTAGACTATAGCTAGATACTAGATTCTAGATTCTAGCTAGATACTAGATTCTACTAGATACTAGATTCTACTAGATTCTAGCTAGATACTAGATTCTACTAGATACTAGATTCTACTAGATTATAGCTAGATACTAGATTCTACTAGATTATAGCTAGATACTAGATTCTACTAGATACTAGATTCTACTAGATACTACTAGATACTAGATTCTACTAGATTATAGCTAGATACTAGATTCTACTAAATAGTATCTAGTAGAATCTAGTATCTAGTAGAATCTAGTATCTAGCTATAATCTAGTAGAATCTAGTATCTAGCTATAATCTAGTAGAATCTAGTATCTAGTAGAATCTAGTATCTAGCTAGAATCTAGTAGAATCTAGTATCTAGTAGAATCTAGTATCTAGCTAGAATCTAGTAGAATCTAGTATCTAGTAGAATCTAGTATCTAGCTAGAATCTAGAATCTAGTATCTAGCTATAGTCTAGTAGAATCTAGACTAGAATTTACAGTAGACGAGAATCTAGACTAGAATTTACAGTAGACGAGAATCTAGACTAGAATTTACAGTAGACGAGAATCTAGACTAGAATTTACAGTAGACAAGATTCTAGACTAGATGGGATCCCTGTAACACAGAATGACAAAAAGTCTAGCTGACTCCTCTATTTAAAACGATTTTCAGCAAGCTAAGCGATTTAATTATGACGTCATTATCGATAACAAAAGACTGGCTAAATATGCCTCGGGCATGTTTGTACAGACAAAGATACGTTACTCTATGATTTTGGCCCGACTGGCTTTTTCTACCCGTTTGGCCTGCTTTTGGCCTTTTTAGCCTGTTAATGGCCTTTTCTGCCTGTTTTCCGGCCTTGCTGGCCTTCTTTTTAATAGAGTTTTAGGAGAAAACAACTCATTTTGGGTCTGTTCGTCAAACTGTGAACATGTTTAAACGTGTTTGTCGCGATTGTCCTGTACCAGATTGTGGAGCAAAATATCTCGTAAGACTGGCAAACCATCTCGCGGATGTACACTTACTGGATATCGAGCAAAGGCGAAAGTATTTACAAGAAGCTAGATTACAACCGAAAGTTAAATTCGTTGTGTACCAAAATATAACAACAGATGCAAACAATACCAATATAAACACACCGAAACAACAAGAAAGGGTCTACGAGTTATCGCAACCAAGACAGTGTAATGTAGGGAAAGTAGCCAAGACCAAAGTGAAACAGAATAAGAAGAAAGTTGTAACGACCAATAAAGTCGTCGGCGAGGAGTTTAAAAACTGGTTGACTTTACATTAGTCGATGTAAAAACAAACATAAATCAGTGGCAACTAAATTATTACAGTAATGTGTATACCTTTTACTGCTGGACATATTTTAAGGACCTTTAGAAACAATCTAATTTTTAATATACAATTTGTACATACTCATTTAGATGTGTTATGGAATAAAAACCAAAAAGAGAAACAAAATCGTGCTGGTGGTTTTATTGTTAATATAACAAACACAAAGTCAATAAACTTTCTAATTACTATGCATAATCTGTATTCATCGCATCACTGCGTTTCGGCCTCGCTCTCATGTTTATGGCGAAAAATCAGTACGATTTCGTATTCGTCAAACCCCCTTTTTCCTCCTTTTGAGCGGCACTTACAAATGTGGTGTACTTGCTTCTGATTGACTCTTACGAATGTGACGTACTTATTTCTGATTGGCTCTTACGGATGAGACGTACTTGTTTCTGATTGGTTCTTACGAATGTGACGTACTTATTTCTGATTGGCTCTTACGGATGAGACGTACTTGTTTCTGATTGGTTCTTACGAATGTGACGTACTTGTTTCTGATTGGTTCTTAAAGATATGAAGTATTCGTTTCTGATTGGTTCTTAAGGATATGACGTCACGTTGACGTCTTCACGGTAGTTCCCAGAATGCCCCCCTCGCGTGGATCCACAATCCACCCTGATCCACCCGTCTCAGAACCCCCATTCTGTATACTACTTGTATATGTCTGGCATGATAAAAAGACTAGTAGTATATTTATAACCACCAATCAGGTGGTACAATTATCTACAAAATACTTTCTCCTTGGCCAATATAATTTGTCGTGCATTTCTGCAATCAAAAGACACACTGACAAGTCAATCTGGTTTCCATCAACTTCTGTTCTCCCATTTCTCCCAAGTATTACGCACAAGTAGCCCGAGTGAACGCCTATTAGGCGTCTAGTTCTAAAACAACTCTAGTTTGCATGCAAAATTCCTTTTTTTTTTCGTGTCTAATTTTTTTCATTAAATTCCTGAGCTGTATTTACACATAAGTGGGGTTGAGATAAGTTCAAAATCAAATATTTTTACTAATTGTAATATTCAAAGTAGTACAAAAAGTTCACTGGTGAAAACAATGTAACTTACTTGATTGTTTATTTAAACTTGGCCACAGTCCAACGTGCATAAACGTTTACTTTTTTTAAGTCATCAATCCCCAAATAAAAGATAAAATATCAAATATAGGTACAAGAGATTTTTGACATCATTTTCTAGCCAGGGTCTTTACCTTGAAGTGCTTTCCTTGTTGAGTTTAGAAGCATAATCCTTGTTTCACGCTCAATGCAGACGATTCTTGATTTCCAACTTTGGCTAGATTTTTAAGCAGCTTTACTGAAGGTATCTTCACGAAACGAAGAATACACGATCCTCAATGACTCATTCATTATGAGAAGTTTTTGAAGCTACGAATCCAACTAAAAATTCGTCTAACTTTGAAAATGTTTTCTGTGTCCTTCGTCTTGCGAGCAGTTTTTGAAACGACACCGGGCCCGAAAAAAATATTCAAACGTACGTTTTTTTCGCTTTAACCCGTCAAGATTGGCACAGATTAATGATCATGAAAATCGCTAAATTTTTACGGGGTTTCGAGAATAATATTTTTAAGTTTTGCAAGTTAAAAGTGCAAGGAGACTTGTACATTTTCAGTTTTCAAAGTGTCAGCGCGCGTCAAGTTAATTGGCGCCAAAAATCAATCAGCCAATCAGCATCGCGATGTACACGGACGGACGGACGGACGTACGGAAGTGACGTATACTCAAGCCATGTAAAATCAGCTGGATGGATTACCATTTTTTCTTAGGTATGGTGCTCCGCTCGCGCGGGCCTTTGGCCCGCGCGGGAGCTCCGCTATTACAAAACAGTCGTCTTGTTTTAACTTTTTTGGTTGCAATTCGTTTGTCTTTATACTTTGCACATTGAAAGAACTCCGAAGTGCCATCAACCGTATGTTTATAGATTTTTGATTCTTTTGAAGATAAGTATTAGAAATATCAATGAAAAATACGTAGCAAAATCGGTAAACGTCATAATGACGTCACTGATAATTTAAAATATCCCTAATAAGACTAATAACAATCACTGACGAAATATTGTAGCTTTCTCATGTTGAAACACATTATTATAGTCATAAATTATCAATGGAAATGTCACTTGCTTTTTTCAATAGCTTTTAATAAAATGTAACAATTTGCTATGACGTCATAATGACCACACTGGTAACTATTTGCATGACAAAATAAAACGCTGCATGTAGTAAACCACCTTCGAAAATTTCGTCCCAATTGATGAAAAACTGTTTAAGATATGAAGGTTAGAGCAAAAATGTGAAATTAACCCCGGCATATTTTGGGGTCGTTTTTTGCTCAACGTGTTTCTCACCTAAAATACTGATTTGGGAAGCTTGCCAAATCAAAATCTTTAGGGGTGGAAGGAATCCCTTTGGACTCAGGGTAAACATATCTCAGTCCAAAATTATGCAGTAGTTTTTTTTATTTTTGAAAATGTATAACTACTTCCAATCAGCGTCTTTCAGCGAGATATGATAAAATATCGTTAGTCAGAAACCTAAGAAATCAGCTCATAACAAAATTGGTTTTTGCGAAATTTTACGAATGTCGCATTAAGGATTTTTCAAAAATAAAAGATGAGTAGGAATGTAAGAAATTTCAACGAGCGAAAACATGAGATTGACAATTGTAGTTCATCCATTTGCTAGCACATGTTGCCAAGTAACACAAAACACAATTTCGAAAATTTTCGAATCCTTATTAGTTAAACTGAAGCCTTCCGCACTGCATGTCCATTCAATATCGTGTTTTGATCACAAGGATGAAATAAGGGTATTTTCAATAAATGCACGCAGTAATGGAGGGAGCTTAAGTTCAAAGCACCAAAATACTTAGTCCAGTCCCAGACTCTCTTTCTTGCCGCTCCAGGACTCGCGGAGAAAGAGAGTCCAGTATAACTTGCATGCGCATGTGCAAAATGAGCCAATCAATTAATTAATTAGTATTTTGCGAGCTTGCAATATGCAAATGTCAGTGTTTGGTAGCAGTGGTAGTGATGCGTATCGAAAAATTCACAAATACGTCTTTCACAACTGTCCATCCGTAAATGGCCTGTAACTGCTCAAACTTTGGTAAAAGATTATAGTTGGTTTTTCCAAGTGCATAGCTCACTGAATCAACAAATGGCTTTCCGAAATGAGATTGATATCGTGTATACAAAACACTTTCTTCTTCAGCCATCTTGAATCATTAGATGACTTTAGGATTTGTAACCACGCGATCACCACATGAATGTGGTGATCGCGTGGTCACTAAACTGACATGCGCATGCAAGTTATACTGGACTCTCTTTCTCCGCGAGTCCTGGAGCGGCAAGAAAGAGAGTCTGGGACTGGACTACAAAATACTATGCACTATTTAGTAGCGGAGCTCCCGCGCGGGCCTCCGGGGCACCATAATTAAAGTAAAAGCTCTCTATGAGGACATGTGGTTACTGGGAGTCAAAACATAACATGCAAAAAAGAAAGGAAGAAAGGCAAGGAATTAAACAGAATTGTTTTCGTTGTCTATATATAGTATATTTATGATGTCATCTAATTATCATAAATCCTTTGATAACTTAGGAGCATACAGCTAAAATGAGGAAATATTGCACCAGTCAAATATTCACATACTGTGGTGATATACACTTTAAGGTAAAGACCCTTGCTGGGAGAAGAATTATGTTAAAAAGTCTCTTGTACCTATTAGATCATGCCTCTATTATTTGGAATAGATGACTTTGAAAGAAACCTATTCTGTACGTGTAACAGTGCCAAAGTTTGCCATGGACAAACACTTTAGTACATCTGTAATGATATTTTGTTTTACTGAGTGCAATTTGATTTTGAACTTATTTTAACCCCACTAATGTATAAATACAACTCAAGTTTGTGTCTGGAATTTTCTTAATGAAGAAATTGACAGCAAAAAAGAAGGAATTTTGTATGCGAACTGGAGTTGTTTAACAATTTCATCTAAATCAAAATATATAATTAAGGCTGAAGTTGCTGCGAGTCCTCTGAGACCTTAAATGTAAATTGAAAATACTTAATTCCTTATTTTCTTATGTTCGATCTACGCGTACAACAACAATACAAAAACAGTAACTATAGGAACAAAACGGTTACGAGCTGCAGATAAAAATACAAAACGAAATCAAAATATGCAGCAAGTCATCATTATTAGATACGCGTGCGCGTCTTAAGGCTTATAATTAAAGACAACTATACACCTGTGTTATTCTATTCATTAAGAGAGTTGTCCAATACACACGAATCGATTGTATGTATATTTATAAACACATTAACTAGGGCATTCGTATTACTTATAATAAAAGTGTCATTGATGTCTACATCTACCTTTCATCTATGTTTTTCAGTACTACTTGTTTTTAAGTTTTCTTTCAAAGTTTTCAGTTGAAGACAGTTTTGTTTTTCGTTTGAAACTGAAAGTTAATTCAAGCGCCTTCGGTCTTGATGCCGTCTGTCTGTCTGTCATCTAATTTGACCGAGAAATGTTTATAATGTAAGCCAAATAATGAACACGAAAAGTGGTCGCGACATCAGTTGTCCTTAATCAAGTAGCCCAGAGCGAAGTCAATTAAAAGTTCTGACGGCCTTACACTGTCTTGCATCGTTTATTCGTCTGATCAATCTTGCTTGGTTCTTGATTTTTCCTTTTTACCTTCATTGTTTCCTTCGCAGTTGTAGCAGCGACGTGACAAGGAGATAGTTTTAGAAGAATTTTCTGTTTTTTAATACCTTTAATACCTGTAAGTAGTTCGTGCGAATGTTACAACAGGTTGTCAAACAAATCGGTCCAGTAAAAATACTGAGAAGCCAATTGAATGCAATTGAATTGCTTTCTTTGTTTTAGATAAAAAATTCAAATATATAAGCTCTTATTAATCGAGCTTGGGCGGTATGTACGAATATACTCTGGATGTGTTTATGAATAAGAATATACAATCGATTTCGTTAATCTATTAATTTCGTTTCTATCGAGTCCATGATTTAGACTAGCCGCTGTCTTTCGACGGCGAGGTCGATATTAACCACTTGTGTTATTACATATATTAAAGAAAACGACGAAACAATCTTTATCATTATAATTTACGATCGTCGTTATCACGCGGTCAGGACGTACGAATCGGAACCTCGGCCCTGACTACAATTGATAACCACAAGGCGACCAAGCAGTATTAGTGAGATCAGAACCACAGGAAGACCACACATAAGCGGTCATTCATTTCTTATTCTAAAGAGGATATATAAATATGCACAATTTGTACATATGATAAGATTCACAATCTGTAGTGCATATCAATGAATTTCACGATCTGTTTCGAATCGTAAACCACCATTTACGAATTGACTCGATTCGTGTGTATTGGACATGTCTGCATTTTCAGATCTGTTCATGTTTGTTTACTTTTTCACGACCACGTAAACGACTCATTTAAGTCGCCAGTCTTGAACTCGACCCCTCTCCAGTCCTGGCGTCAATTGGTTTCAAGCGAAGAGGTTCGTACATCCCCATTGGATCACCATGTTGTGATATTTTTGTCCTTTGATCAAGCTGTTGATAATGACTGGGGTTTTGAATGGCCTGAGTGCTATCGGGTATTTCATACGGGATTGACAATTCAGGTGGCTGGACACCAGAATGCTCAACAGACTCGTACTCAACACCAGGTTGGTTTGATGGTGGTACATGTAATGTTGCAGCAGATGAAGGCGAGGTTTTGGCCATCTCAAAAGCATTCTATTGATAAACACAAAGTTACGATAGTACAAGTATTAGCTCGGTTCATTAGGAGGGTGAAGATCGAGCCTAGACTTCGGATACGAGATGGCCGGTTTACTAAAGATTTTAGCAGTTTAGCTAACCTTCCCTTCCCTTGCCTTCCCTTGCCTTCGATTCCCTAGCATTCCCTTGCCTTCCTTTCCTTTCCTTACACTGATATCCTTCTCTTGTTTTCTCTTCTGTTCTGTTCCCTTTCCTTCCTCTCCCTTTCCTTTCCTTCTCTTATGTTCTCTTCTGTTCTCTTCTGTTCTCTTCTGTTCTCTTCTCTTCCCTTCTCTTCTCTCTCAGTTCTCTTGTCTCACTTTTCTTGTCTCAGTTCTACTTCTCCGAGGTTTTCTTCTCTTCCTTTACTGCTTTCCTTTATTCTTTCCCTTTATTTTGCTTTATTTACCATTTTCTTTTTCTTTCCCTCACTCATATTTGGTTGGCATTTCATGGGGCTTTCGTATCATAATGTCAAACAGATTTAGAAACGATTTGCCACGTATTACTTACTTCATATATCATAGTCTCATTTCTCCTTGAAAGAAAAGAACAAAGGCAAAAATCAGAGACTTCAGTTTGTGCGATAGTGCGCGCGTCAACGTCAAAGCCTGTGACCGATACCTGATACCTGTAATTATCACATACTGGCAACTCGTTTTCATAAATAGATCGTTAATTTGGGAAACGAATGAAGCATGACCATGTAATATTCATTAATTTTCATTAATTTCTGCCTTATGACCTAAAATCCTTACCAAAACTGTTGGCACGACGGTCATTTTTGAACCGTGCGCAATTAATTTCCAAGTAGGTTACGGTGCTCCTCGATGCTCCCCCTCCCCTGATTCAATGTTGAAAGGGCTTTCAGGGCACAAATGCACATGCTTCCACCCGGCAGATCACCAATGGCCCCGTGAACACCGCAGCATTGAATGGGGGGAGGGGGGTAGAAAAAAATAAGAAAAATGGATAGGACACACCAAAATTGGATAGGAACGGTAACCGGGCCAACTCGTTTTGGCAAGGATTGTACATCCATGGCCTAACGGGGTAGTTTTTCGTTTCTCCCACATTCCACCCCAAATCCCAAGAAAATCTTTAGATTGCAAGCATTTCTCCGACATACTGTATTTCACTGATTCTTTTGTGGAATCCTTTCTTTTCTCCTTAATGACCTTAATGAACAAAGCATTATCTTTTAATTCTTTGACACCTCCTTACAACGTTTTCCAGTTTTACTGTCTTCTGCCTAAGTTGGTCAATCCATTGTTCTTTATACCTAAACAATGTGCACGTAGAGATTACCTTTCCACCCATATGGTTTTTCAGTTCTTTCAACACCTTTTTCTCTTTATTGGTAACCTTTCTTCGCATCTTTCTGCAGTATATCCCATTGCCAGCTCTTGCTATTTTTTTGTCTTAATGACCTCATCTGGTTCTTTATCTTCCTCTCCCTTCTTTTACCAGCCGTAAATTTTGGTCTTTCGTCATTGTTTCTATGTTTCACCCCCATTTTCGTGGCTATTGCTTTACCCATGGCATACACTATATCAGTGATTTCTGGTATTATGGATATATTACATAGCCTTCTTTCCAGTAGTTTACATATACTTTGCAGAACCTCATCTGCTGGCTTTAATTTTCAGTTTGAGGTTATTGTTCTGCTTGGTCACTTCATTTTTGCACCAGCAACAGTCAGTCAGTCAACTTTATTTTACTACAAAGTCTCATCAATATTACAATTGCTCTTCCTGAGAGTTGTATAAGATCATAAAAATTAATTAATTAATTATCAAATATATGGATTAATTATGAAAAGAAAGATTACTTATCATGATTATTCGTATTATCTAAAGATTTCTTAAATTTATTCAAGGTACAGGCTTTACGATACTCAGCAGGGAGTTTATTCCATAAAACAGATCCGCTGTAGCAAAAAGATCTCTTCCCTGCCTCAGAGTTAGGTCTGGGAACCAGAATTCCTTAAATTATGAGAATTTGAACAGATTTGTTATCACTTTTACTTTCTTAAACCTTGCAGCATGATTTCTGAGATTCTGTGTGCTCACTGCTGAAAAATCGGGACATTCAATATCCCATCTCTCTTTGATGCGTTTCATAAAACCTCTACCCTTTTTTCTCTTCCCTGCTCATCAATAAGTAGTAATTTTACTTTCATGTCAGTTGTCCGATCCCTCTTGGATTTTTGTTGTGATGGTGCTTCTCCCACTATTTCCCACTTCCTCTGACCCTGATGCTGTGTTCTTTGAAAATCTAACAGCACTGTCTCTCTAGCTTAGGTTTGAGAACTTCTTTTGCTGAGGGGATACTCTCTGTCCCATCTGTCCCGCTTCATGAAACCTGGGCTTTTTTCTCTTTCTTCTTTATCTATGTGTACAAGTCTCTGTTTTTCTTCATCTGTCCAATCCTTTTTTCTGATAGACTGAACTCTGTTCTCCCTGTTATTTTCTCTGTTGTCAATACCCTGACGTGGTAACACTGTTACTCTAGAACTGATCACAAGTTCTATCTCTGTTTGGTCGAGGCTGATTTTCCTGATCATTTTCATCCATATACAGTGGTAAAGGTGTAAGAGTTTTACAATGTCTCTCCTATGTTGCCCGACGCATAGGATAAGGCTCATATTGATAGGTTTCGCCAGCTCCCATCAAGTACTGCTCATGACCAGCATTACAACAACAACATCATCAACAGCAACAACAACAACAACTCTTTAATGCGCCCTCTGTATATACACTACAGTATGTTGTATACATTACGTTGTTGTATACATTACGCTGTGGCCATCCACCCCTCAGGACAGTTAGGACCTTGGGTTGCAAGTACCATAGTTCGTGTGCCCTCAACTAGACAAGTTGTCTCCCATGACTAAAGAGCCCCGTCTACCCTGGTTTGTTGTCAGTTTTCCTTCTCCTAGGTTGACTGCCTACCATAGCTAACACGCCTAACCTGCCCAATTTGGTTTGTCATTAAAGTTTGCCTTCTCCGAGGAAGAATGACTAACGTGGCTTTCATCGTAAAGTCCCCATAAGTCCACATTGCAAAGGATTTTTCTAACAAGTACTTTGTCTCTACAACAATAATATTTAAAAAAGTTAAATGAGCCGATCAACTTCTTTTGGCCAAGAGAAACTGACGCAAAGGCAGAGAAAAAGCACCTTTTGAGCACCCTGTGAAAAAATCAATGACAACCCTAGGCCTTAGAGAACTGAGATCCAGCATCAATGACGTAATTTAAGGAATCAAGTTTAACTTCAACACTGCGAGCTTTTGTTTTTGATCTTTGTATGTTGTTGATGCTTCATACACTAGTGAGCAGCTGTAACAAAATCTAATGCTTTGATATAGGTTATTTGTGTTCTTCCTTTGAGAGCTCTATGTCGTAACAAGATGTTTGTCCCTTAAATTACGTCACAATGGTCAAAGTTTATTATTAACGCAATTAGTCCCAGACTTCCAAAGAGTGTGGATTTTAGTCAGGAGTGATAACTTCGAGTGTGCAAAAACAGAAAATATATTGAAAATCTAGATTTGCTTAAAAAAAATCCACAAGAAACTCGTCTTTTATAAAATGTGATGTTTCGCTATAGAGCTTATAGGGACTTTAAATAAGATGAAAGATAATTAAGGTTATAGATTATCACTAAGTTAATGCAAAAATGGAGAGTACTCAGAATCAGTGTTCAAATCAACATCCATTTTGCCTTTGCTATCTGAGCGGCTCGGCCAAGACTAAATGATCTTAATGTGATGAAATCCATTGGTCTTTTGCATACTGTTTATATGCTATGTGTTAATAAACCCTTGTTATCATTACATTCATCGCTGAATTAGATAACACCCCCTTTTTTCCCATTAAGAAATGAAGATATTATCTCCTTCTCCAGGTCCATTATTTAACAAGTTTCCCCCCTCCCATTTTAGAACCCCCTCCTGCTAATTATTGCACCTAAACTAAAACTAAACTAACAAAGAGTACTCATGATGGAGCTCGAGTACGGGCATTCCCTCTCAGCTTAAATTATGTTCTCTTGATCGATATGTATTCTATAAATGACATTTGTTTGATAGAACGGCAAGGAATTGCGTTAATATTACTAACCTCTGTTCTGGATTTGATGACTTTTCACGTCTCCAAATGTACGTTGCGAGAAACAGTATATTTACTAGTAAAGAAACAGCAAGGAAGGATGCCAGCACGACGACCACAGTAGAATCTTGTAACTCAAGCTACTTAAGGCCTGGGTCGAAGACAAAAACGTACCATGTACAAACAAAAAATCATATCTCCCTATGTTCTTGTCAAAATGAGCTGAAATTTTGCTTGATGATAGTCTGCCACCAATAGTACTTACATACCATCAAAGTTTCGAAAAAGGTCACGTGACATGTCACATGACTAATTTTTGTATTGAGGTTGTATATTTGAATAGTGGGTGGCGGAATTTGCACAAAAACAGTAAATATTTACATTACTGACATCAAAATGAGCTTTACTAACTTTTCACGTTTGGAATGGTTGTCCTCTTTTAGCCGCTAAAAAGCTATAGACTTATCATTGAGTCTTAACTACTTTATGCTAAAATTAACTACACTTTAGGACTTAGAATACATGCATTCTCAACGTGAAACTTTAAAACGTCAAGCTCTTAATTCATTTTTGTTGTAAAAAGGCATAGTTGTCTTTATTTCGCCACCTACTAAACAAAACTCTGTAGTCACAAATAAGCCGTAAGATGTGGTCGCCATTAATCACACGGCCTTTACAAGTGAACCTGGGTTCTAGGTAGATACTACATGTATGCTTTTAACTGCCATTTGTGTATCAATGATTCAAGATGGCGGAACAGGACGTTCAACAATCGACAGGAAAGAAATTGGTTCATATCAGAACGTTATCTAAGGCTTGAGATGTCATTATTCTCGACAGAGAACGGGAAAGGACACAACTTTAACTTGTTGATTTTTACAGGAAGCTAAGTAAAACTATTTCCACAATAAATTCATTTCAACCTTCATTTATTCGTTGTCTGTGGATTTACTGCTGCGCTTACAATTTATTATATATTTTATTAAGCTTCGACTTTATATTTATGCTTTCAAACAGTACAAATGTACAGCGATATATTGCCCATAAGCATGCGCGAATACCTGGGTTTGGCGGTGATTTTGAAAATGTTGTCTGATCCCTTTTTCAAAATGTTAGTTTAATCTATCTAAACCAAACATGGGTATCGATTGTGGTTTTGCAAAAGTGTTTTTGTGGGAAACAAAGTCCAAAGCCTTCAACAGTGTAAAACAAGGGCAAGGTGAAAGTGCCTTGAAGTTTAAAATTCGAATGATAAATGAAAGATACCGTCTAATGTGCGAACAATTCCAGAACTATCCACTCATGCAACTCAGTAAAGGTAAGATTAAACAGTAAATTATTTTGTGAGAAGAAAGTAGATCTAATTTTTGGGCAGCTACAGCACAGTTCCTTCACATAAAAGAAAATATTCAAATGTTTTCTGGAAAATAAGCAGGTCTCCTAATGAAACAAGACGTGAAAATTCCATTACAACTTATTTACTTACAGCTATTGAAAAGATGTATTGATTAATGTAAATCATTTGTTCCTGTATTAAAGATACGTTTCTGAAACAATATAAAGCTGTGGATCAAAGAATAAGCAATTGGGCTTCACCAAAATCCAAACAACAGTACATCGCAGCTTTTTCGTCTGATAAATGGGACCGTGTTGCTGAAGGCAGAAGACGATGCCATACAATAAACAACTGTAAATGCTGCCAAACAGTGCATCCCGTAGAACATGGTCTTTACCAACAAAGACCAAATTGTACAAAAAAGTATGCAAAAGGTTGTATCGTGAAAAAAAGGCTCCCCTTTACTGAATTAAACAAAACAGCAAAGGAGGCTACAAAGCCTTCAGTGCCAAAGCCTACACAAAAAGAAATCAAAGAAATAGGAAAGGCTGTCTATACAGAATTTAATGATGCATGCAAGCAGCAGCTGGGTAAAACATTTCAAGAGGTGATGCTTCAAGTTCCTGAGGCTGGTCTTCAAAAGAAACCGAGCCCTGTAGAAAGAAAAAAGAAAAATCGAGATCAGAAGAGGGCATTCAAAAAACGCTTGGAAGACAATTGGAAGGAGAATGATGTTGATTTACACCTCTCAGAGCGCAACTCTTTTGCTTCAAGGAACAGGCAACGAACGCAGCAGGGGTTTGAGACACTAGCAGAAGCGAAATTAAGATGGAATAGTTCCCCTCAAAATCGATCGCATTGTCCACAGTCAATATCAGGAAATTTGGAAGAGCTTTTGGCTGACATTTCTGGGTGGCCCAAAGAACCAGTGAATTGGTCAGAGAAGGCCAGACTGTACAATATACGTAAAGAAGGAAGTGATTCACCCCCACAAAATGCTGGGCAGCTTCTTAAAGAGTTTTTAAAGAGTGAAGGAGTTGACGTAACACCATTTGAAAGTAAATCTAAAGGTATTAAAATAGTGGGTAATATCCTGTAAGGGTTAATAGGGGACAGCCTCCCACGTGCCAGATATTAACAAAACATCAGTCCTGGACTGAATGAGTAAAAAGAATATTTCATTAATCCTTTGGCTGACATTGGGTCTTAATTTTTTGACATACAGTATATTGGTAAAGTGATATTTTTACATTGTGAATTTTAACAGAGATTCTCAACATAACTGATAAGCATGCAAGCAATGCCGGTCATTCCTTCTAAAAATCAGTTTTTCAAAAAAAAAAAAATCCTTTGACCATGTATTACAAAACACACACATACACACACACACTTGCACTTGAATTCATGAAAAATACTTACAGTAGATGTTCATTCTGTCCATTTTTTTATCAGATATCTCGTGATTTGTTCTGTGTCAGGTTTTGCAAAGGGCCTGTAGACAATTAAAACATTTTAGCATGACGCTATGAATTTGACTGACTGGGAGGGCTGGGCCAGGCAAGAAAATATTTGGCTTGAGGTTATGCCAAAGGCTTTCCCATCCAACTAAGAAGTCAATAAACTTTTAATATCAAAGATGTCAATAACAGGAAAAAATACTGAGTGAGATTATCATATCATTTTTACATAAAGTGCTAAAGGAATTCAAAAATACTGTACAATCAAAAATATAGCAGGGCCTGGCCAAACAAATTTTCATGTTCTGGTCAAGCAAAGCTGGCCCTGAGCAATGTCACTTAATTATTCTAAAGGATATACATAAATTTAGAGAGCATGAGCAGGGTCAAATGAAAGTTTGGTGATATTCAAAAGATAAAGAGTATCACAACCCCCCCCCCCCCCCCCCCTTCCCCCCAATCTCACACAGTGTATAGACAGGTGTGGCTTTAGTTCAACTAAAGGGTTCCCAGTGAAAATACCCAAGCGACTTTTTGACAGATTTCCAGATATTGGTTTTTAGCATAGGAAAGCATAGGATATCATTTTATACCACATAAAAAGTCACCAAGGACATTTTCAGGGGTAACAAACTTAATTAATTTGCACATTGCAACAAATACATTTTTTATCTTCATAATACAAATTTACCTCTTTACTATGTTTCACCAGCAAATACAATTAAGATTGTATTTACTGGAGAAATATGGTAGAATTCTTTTAAATATATACATATATTACAATTTTCTTGACAGCTCCCAGAATAAGGAGAGCAATCAAAAGACAACTTGGAGGGGAAATAAGCATCCCAATCCAAAGATCCAATGAGAAAATCAAGAAAACAATTGATGAAAGAATTTCCTCAGGATACTACAACTTAGGAGTTCCAGTTCTAGAAACTGAGAGTATTAAATTTGTCATCACTAAAGAAGGAAAAATTGAGAGAAGAGAATGTAAACTGTCTGCTCGAAAGTATCCCTTGTCAGAAATCAGAAAGCAGAGCTTTGAAAGAAATAAAAAGTACTTGAGAATGAGGCCAGACAAGGATTATGAAGAGATGGCCCATGAAAACATACTTCAGAGATTACATGAACTGAATGAGAATGACCAAGACTGTGAAATTTCTTTAAATGATGCCAAAACAAAACTGAAACATCTTGAAAGAACAAGAAACTGGTTAATATGGCATGACCACTCTGGAATAGCAAGCAGTGGCATGTTACTGTTTATGGTCAGAGAATTGTATGATCCAGCTATTCATCTTACAAATGATGAATTTTTAGCTCTGAATAACAGTTTTGTCAATGTTCAAAGTGTTGTAGAAGAACCACAACTCTATATGATGGGCATTTGTGGAGCAGGTGAAGCAGAGCAAATGTTATTTATTCCAACGAGAAGAGAATGCCTTCAAGGTCTCGCTCAACCACTAAGTACCCCATCCCATGGTATTGAAATCCAAGACCAAATGAGGTTTATGAATGGGGATTTTCCGAGTGTTGAGTTCGAAGATGGTACTCAGAAAGGTGGACATAGAGGCTGCCCTGGTTGTGATGGGGACTTGCGATTTGCAGATGACTTTGAGTACATGGCCAACAGAAGCTACAAAGATTTAGAAGAAAAGCAAAAACTTGTTCTGGGAGGACCACGAGGAAAATCAGGAGGATTACACCCTTTTAAAGACCTTAAAGTAGATCAACTGAGACAAGAACTGGCAGCTAGACAAGAAGACACCACTGGTTTAAAGAAGGATCTACAAGAGAGATTAACAGAAATACTTGGAGGAACATCAAGAGTGCCAGCTCTTTTATATGGAGATAATAATTTGTCTATTGAAGATTTAAACCTAAGCAATTACGAAGTTTTATTTTGTGAGCCTCTTCACTGCTGTATGAATCACATTTCAAACATGATGCAAGAATTACCACACCACATCACAGACATAGAAACATTGACCACGCTGAAGGAAACTCTGTCAATTGCTCTCAAAAAAGATAAACTCCGATGCACAGATTACAGACGTGCCCTACTTCAAGTGACAATCTTATTAAAAGATAAGGCAGACCAAGATCTTATGGAGCTACTGACCACCTTTTGTGAAATAATGGGCATCCTGTATTCCCAAGAAGAAAGTCGCTGTCCAAAACAAGTTCTGCGCCTCCACAATCTTGTTTTCAGACATGCCTTAGCGGTTCACAAGATCCTGACACCCCCAAAGACGATGACCACACGCAAACTCTTTGGATCATACTACCACAGCATCATTGACCATGCTCCATTGATATACAGGCTAGTAGAACTTTAAATCAATTATATGACAACAGTGTAAGCTTATGATGAAGTTTTGATTAGTTTTCTTATACATTTCTATTATCAACATTTATAGGTTAGTTTGCCTTAGGTCAGTAAATGCAGAACTTTTCGAAAGATTCTTTGACCGTGTAGTGGATATAACAAGGAAAACCTGGAGCAAACATGCTGAGGATCTTGTCCCTAACTCATTTCTCCACATCCAAGCTGAAAATTCTATGCCAGAGGAATTACCAGACAACTACGCAAAACAAGAGCGGGAGATATCAAGACTTAGCAAGTGCCTTCCCCAAGAGTCCAACACAACAATTGCAAAAGATCTTCTGGTCAAGAAGGCAAGAATGTGGCAGACACATCTGAAGAAGATATCCGACTTTCTTTGTGTTGGTTCTGGAGTATGGTGGCAGTGGCACGATGATGGATCCCTTGAGTTCTTTGATGGGCCTAACAAACCACCAAGCCAACAAGAGGGACCCCCACTCTCTCATTTTAGATCAAGTTCCATTAAGGAAATAAAGAATCAACTAGAAAGAAAGTGGGAAGATTGCTTGACTGGTGTAGAGGACTTGCCTTTGTACAAACTGAGAGACAAAGATGGAAAGCTAACATACAACAGGTTACAATCTAAAGAACAATGTACTCCTGATGAAGAGCTTCAAGAGCAAGGTAAATTTGAACAAGAAATTGACATGCATATATATTAAGACTTAGGAATTGGCAATTAATTAAGAAACATGTATAAAGTATATATGTAAAGTATTTGATCAGTGTGGTGCAATTTTAATAGCTCTTTTAAGATGCAAATTAGCTCATGCATGTTTGTGCCCATGAATGTTTTGGTACACTTTACATACAAGAGAACTGGGGAAACTATAACTTGCTAAACAATGTATTTGGACAACAACTAAAATTGCACCACAGCACATTCATGACCCAGATAATGCCAAATGCTAAATATGAACTTCTACTAAATAATAATAATTGGTATACAGTTACTGTTTAAAGAACAGGAATAACAATTATAGTCAAAATTTCAATTTTTGACAATTTCTGCCTCTATTTCTGTTCTCATTAAATCTATAAGCACAAAGGAATATTATCTGACTGCTTATAAGCAATTTTTGCATTTACCTTGTTTAGAGTTACATGAGTACCACCAGGCTGAAAATTCAATAGAGGAGGAAACACCTGATGCCATTGTCCATGAAGAAGTTGTTGAGAAAGTTGTGTTTGGTGATTGCACATTAGATGCGTTTGAAGATGTACATGTACAAGATCTACATGTAAATGAGCCCCAGCCAGAGAATGAAGTTTCTTTGAACTTAACCAACTGTGATGAATACCATGATGACCATGTAATAAGCAATGTGTCTGAGAGTGTATGTGCAGGGAAAAAACACAAATTAAGCAGCTCCATGTTATCTTCAAGCTCAAAGACCCCAAAGGTACTGAGAGTAGATGAGACCCAGTTCACCCAGTCCAAAACAGTAAAAGCAGTTGAAGTTGTGTTGGGAAAAACTGATGAAGTAAAAGAACTTTACAAGCTACGTACAAGTTTAGACCGAAACCCCAAGTCTCGTTTTTGCATCAATAAATATGAAAACCATCTTGCTATAATTCAAGTAAAAGTCCTCAAGTCTCTGCAAGAGTTGAATAAAGATCTGAAGACATGGGATACGTCCTACGTCTTGCAAAATGGCAGTCTCCCCACATTAGCTGATTACAGTTCATCATCTGAAGCAAGCAGTATTCTGAAAAAAAGAAAAGTTGCACTTCAACTTTTACAGAAGTGGAAGATCTCAGTACATCTGGTGTAATGCGCCTTTCAGATATGCTTTTCTGAGGGATGACCACTAGGCTAACCAGGGAGATTGTAAAAAATGCTGAAATCCCCACCCTGATTTTCAACCTCAAGGTGAAATTAAGCATTTCTCCAACTAGGGGGAAGGGCATACATGTATATCGTTGGCAAACAATCTACATTTTTACTTGTATTTACCCACATTTCCCCATGGCTGGCCTGGGGCTCACATACTCAGGGAAGCTGTTGATACATGTAGGTGCATTTAAATAGCATTAGGTTATCCCAAAATATATCCACCATTCAATATGAAGGAGGTCTGTTAACTGGCTTAAAAACAATCAAACATATAATATTACCACCTTCCATGTTAAACAGTAAACTTCAGACCTTACATTGACAGGATATGTGGGAATCAATTTTGAGACAGCTCATTTGTATTAACTATACTACTATTGGTATGTACAACATTATATCAATTTACAAGAATTCTTCCAGACATATAAGCTTAAAGGCATAACCTCAAAAGGGGAAATAACGGTTATTTAAAAGTTAATCTATTCAAGCATGGGTTTGGCTTACCATTTCATGATAATCTTTAGCAAATCTCTCGACATTCCCGATACTGAAACAGGACGGGTATTATTTGAATTAAGCTTAAGACTTATTTACGATGCGAATAAATTGGTACATGACTATACAGTATGTTCGCCGTGTCCCGCGGCTCGATAAATAAAGGAAATAAGACGGAAAAAAACTAGAAATGCTTGAACGAAGCAATGATTTTCAATGATTCTCTTAACATTTTTGATGCTGAGCTAAAAAACATTATGGGAGTAGTTCATTTTCCCTAGTGCAAAATATAATCCATATCAAGGCGAGGTGATCTTTGGGGGTTGAAGACCATCAGGTTTTAAATTATATATATATCATTTTAGAGTAGAGGATTTGTATTGGACTTACCACTCAGATGATAATCTTCCAAAATTCTCTGGTGTTTCATCCCCAGAAATGTATTGAAACGGTTGCAAGCCGTTTTGAGAGTCAAAAATAAAAAGTCCGTTATTTATTAACGCCGCCATCTTGTTTTCTGGCTACGCGAGCCAGCGTGACCTTGAGCATTGCTGGGGGTCTGATTTGAAGTTCAAACCCAGGCCTTAAGTGGCTTGAGAAGAAGAAGAAAGAAATAGTGAGAGAGATTCTGATTCTAATAGATAAAAACAATAAAATGACAACTGGCTCAAAATATATATGCAGTAATACCAGAATGTGCTGTGATTGCTCTGGGACTTGCTGTAGGCGGTGTCCTGTGTGTAGACGATGTGCACTGAAGTAACATCTGAAAAGTGCAACGTAAAAACATAGACAATTACAAAACTTTTCGTGTTAAAACGTCAATTAGCGCATTCAGTTATACACAAATAAATTAAATCGCTTACTGTTTTCATGAGTTGTACAATAGCAGAGCTACTACCGACCACGTTGGTTGCGTTACATGTATAGTTTCCATTGTCTTCTTCTTTTACAGTGTTAAATTTCAGCTCGTTTCGGTTGGTTTTTACTTGAGTACCTTGATAATACCATGCAATGGTTGGTTGTGGGTTACCCTCTGCATGACAGGTTAGTGTAACTACGTCACCAATACATGCACTCTTTGTATTAGCATGGTCTATTTCGGGAGGGTCTACAAACAAACAAAAAACAAATGCTAAAACTACTACTATCCAACTGAAGAGAAGAAAGACAAAAAAAAAAAAAAAAATCAAAAAGAATCGAAAAAGGAAAAGAAAAATACAAAACATGAAAAAGGAATAAAAATACAAAAACACAAAAAGAAAAAAGAAAAAAGTAGAAAAACAAAGAATAAAAGAAAAGAGACAAAGAAAAGAAAGAAAAGGAAAAGAAAGAAAAGAAAAGAAAAGAAAAGAAAAGAAAAGAAAAGAAAAGAAAAGAAAAGAAAAGATAAAAAAAAGAAAAGAAAAGAAAAGAAAAGAAAAGAAAAGAAAAGAAAAGAAAAGAAAAGAAAAGAAACATGGCACGTAGCTGAGGGTGAAATTCGACGGTTCAACGGTTCAACCGGCGGTGAAATTAACTATTCTTTTTCAATACAGTGACGACAAGCTTTAATTTGTACCACGATCTTAAGGTAGTTCGGGACCCTTGCTACTGCGCATCTCGCGCGCGCATTCGAGCGCGCGCACTTTTATTAAAGAACATTCGCTTGTCCGTGGGAAGTCTGGGCACTAGCGAGTCAGCGATTGAAAACCGAAGAAATTCGTTTTTTGGTGAAGAAAAATAGTACTTTATGGACCAGATTCTGCAAACAAATTTATCAAAACATGTTGTGCACCGTGTAAAGTAGGAGAAAAAGCTCGAACTATAAAATTTAGCGAATTTTTATGAGTCGAAAAGGAGCAGAGAACAACGCTAAAATGGCTGATTTTTTGTGTTCGTTTTCGAAGATTTTTACCCTTTGTTCTTCTCTAACTCTTTAAACAATACGGTGACCCCCTGATTTTATGAATGATTTATGCTCACAATCTTATAAACTTTTCGTGTAAAGAAAAAAAAGAATACTTCTATCGTTTCGATTTTGAGTAAATTTATCATTTTTCTGTCTGATCCTCCAAAAGCGTGTATTCTGGAAGGCCATTTTTCGCATATTATTGTTGATTTTTCGCTTCTTTGCAAATTGTTCGGCAACAACTTAGTTCCAAGTGTTTTTCTGCATCCCAGGCTATCATTTTGCTTGCTTTTGAATACATTTGGTTGTTCCAAAATTCTTATAATTTGACCAGATATCGCGAGGCCATTTTTCGTAAAATGATCACCAAACACCCCACATCTCCCCCCTCATATCTCAAGAGTGACCTCGGTGACCCCCCATTTTTATTTTACATTTTATTTCCTCCTATGCCCCTCTTTCTTTATAGGAATTTTGAAGGCAAGTTTATCGTAAAATTTCATGAGTCCCGAACTACCTTAAGATTTTGGAGGTGTTATGGTCAGTGACCCCACTAGTGTGCATATATATATACGAGAACACATCATTAGCATAATCATAACCATCCTGAAGAGTGGCAGGTTCTGAACCCTGGCAAAAGCCGTTAACTTGTGCCTCATTGCAATTGGTTTAGCAATTGGTCGTCTTTCTTTTCAATGTCTGGCTTGTTTTTTTTTTTTTCATTTTTCTTTTTTCTTTTCTTCAACTTTTGGAAACTGTATTAAGTCTGTGGTTGTTTTTCTTAGACTGCCACTGGGTAGAAAAGATAAGTCAAATGTGGTCAACTACGTACTGAGTTGTCCACATTTGACTCATCTTTTCGGGTCCTCTGGTCTCAGCCGCTCCTACGAACTCTCCAAGACGCTCATTTGGCTCCGAACGTCAACAAACTCGAGCTGTATTTGGATTGAAATTAATTGTGGAGTTTTATTTGGTTCTATATTTGATTTTGCACTGTTCTCTCTCGTAGTCTTCAAGTGAATTTTAAGGATTATTATTTTTGTCGTCACGTTCATGCTGAAGTCTTCTGGGATCTGGCGCAGCTTGTTGTCTTTCAATGAGTGTTTTTGGTATTCAACGTTATTTTCCATTCTCGGCCATTTTGGTTCTTCAGTTTTTGCATTCCAAGGTGATTCATGCACATTTCATGTGCTGTAAATTGCGGAAATTGTCGACCTTTTGGTTGCTTTTCTGCGGTGCTGTGAATTAAGCTCGTTCATCTTAGCCTGTGAACAGGCTCTTGGGTAAGGGAAGGGGGAAGGGAGGGAAGGGGAAAGCCTGTAAGCATCCTTATGGAGAAAACCGTTCCGCCTCCAACTAATTAGTATTCAATTAGAGTACAATTGCTAACTCGTTGCGAGACACCACAGGTTGACACCTGCCGGTGATGGAAGATTTAACAAAATTGCACTAACTGTTAACTGAGAAAGGTGTGATTTCATAAATTTAATCATTATTTCAAACTTTATATTAATGCACATTAGTTGATTTTACATCAGTAGCTGTTTATCATACTCCTTATTTATCTAAAATGTTTGGAGACAATTCCTATATTTTTTTACGGAACTAGAGCCGTTTGAATAAACTGCGTCTCGAGTCAAACGGGAAGCGATCGTATATTTTGGTTTGCCCTATTGTTCTGTGAAACAATAGCGGGATTAAATAATTTTTTTGCGCCACGACATTTGATTGCGCTGATCCCTTAGTCTCACTACTGTTACAAAGAATAATAGAGCAGAACCAAAATTTTATGTTTTCAGTACTTACAGCATACATTGACTTGAGTTGTTGTTTTCGCTGTTTGTTCATTAGGGTTGTTAGATGCTTGACATTCATAAATACCACTTTGGTTTCTTTTAATGTCTTCAATGTTTAGTGTAGCACTTCCTTGTCCTTGACTTAAGATGTTACCATTGTGTAACCATTTGACTTGAGGAGTTGGTGGACCCTTAGCAGAACACTGAATACTCAGGTTATCACCCTCTTTCATGGTTAAACTGGATGGTGGAGCAGTAGTGAACACAGGAGGAACTAGTCAAAAAGAATGGGAAACCATAGAAGCTGAATCATTGCCATAAATCTATTTATATTGATCTGCATACTAGAATTTTCGTATTCAAGAAACGAGTTGTCCAAGCTCACCCCTCAAGTCCCTCGTCCCCTACAGTTAATTCATGGCAGCTCCTGAGTTGGGCTTCCTGTGGTGGTTGCGATCTAACCGTGCACGGACATACACATCAGTCTAGATAAAGACATCTTTAAAAGCATTATATTCTTATTTTTGTTATTATCAAATTTAAACAGAAAAATTGGACCGACATATAAAGCTTTTTAGGGAATTTTTTAAAAGTCATTTTGAATGATCAAATATTAATAATAAGAGTTACTGTAATTTTTAGGCGAAAAATAAAAAGGCATGAGCTATAAAAGAAGAAAAAATAATGAGGAAAAAGACAAAAAGCGAAAAATAATAAGTCGATTACCGCGAGGCTCGAACTCTAAACCATAGTTAGTAACTACTAACTATGATTTGAGGTTTTAATCCCACAAAAAGTGACGCGAATCTATAAAACAAATGCAAAAACTGTTTCTTTCTTTAGCAAAATGTCGCTATAAATAAAAGAAATTGCTTCATAAAACACTCAGCCAATAAGCAAACTCAATATGCATTTTTGTTGCTGTTGTTGGCTAGCAGACTCGACGACCTTTTCCTTTCACGGCCCCAGGACAGCGGCGGTCGTGAGTTGAGCGTCCTCATAATGCTTTCGTTTGCTTTATTATCTTAACATTCACTTTTGTCCTGATGGAAGCTTGGATGACTTTGATGTTGAACTTGAAATGATTTTGTTGCTTGACAGTGATGTACAAAATAAGGCATTTAGACTAGACTTAGACTAGGCGCAAAATTGAAAAAGTTGATGGCAAAAAGTTCAGAAGGCATTTTAGGGTAGAAGCTGGTAACATAACTATTCTAAACTAATTTTTTATGCTGAATCCGAATATGATGACAGTTACCAAGACGAATTCTGAAATCTTATACGTATAAATGACATATTTTGTGAATTGCTACAGTGATTTCATACTGAGCTTTTATCATGTAATTCCAAAAGTTTTTAAACTTTAAAACAATGACCACAGCTGGAAAGAGCACATCAAAAAATCAAGGACATGTTAATTTTCAAAAATCGAAATGTGTAGGTATTTCTTGCATACTGACAAGTGTTTTCATCGTACAAAATTTCGTTTTTGAAAATTCGTATCTCCTTGATTTTTCAACTTATATCCTTCAAATTTCACAGTTTGATCTGAAATTTACAATAACGATTGTGCGCCATTCAAACAATTGACTAGGGTGATATTTCCTCATTTGAGCTCTATACTTACTAGCTATAGGGTTTATACTAATTAGATGATGTCTACCAAGGAATTTACAATATTTTACGTCTTAGGGGATAGAGATACTGATATCCAAGAAATCAAGAAAATACTGAAGAAATCTTTTATATAATCTATATACAAACAAAATATAACAGTGGTGTGTTCAAAAGATGTTTCATTTACACCAAATGCCTTTTCGTATATTTAATACTGGGTAGACGTCATCGTATTAGCATATGGCAAGTTTAAACCACCGTAACTCACCAGCGCCGTGCTCAAACCAAGAAATGTTATTCCAGTAATATATATACACATAGTGTGGAATGGGTACTGTTAATTTGAAGCAAGGGGTCACGGACACTTTAAAACTTGTAAAAAAACCTTGTCACATTACAGTTGAACTTCTTGAAGAATCCCTGGGAGCGACATTACATACATATATACGTACATACATAGACTTTATTTATCTAGCTCAAATTTACAGAGTAGCTCGGAGGAGCTAATATCTTCGAGAACAAAAGAAAAAATAAGAAGGAAATAAGGTGTCAAAGTACTAAAACTCCATTTTCTTGATTAGGTGTTCCTAAATTCTTTCAATGATGCAATAGCTCTCAAATTGTCAGAGAGTGAGTTCCAATATCTTGCAGCTTGGTATTTGATAGAATCGAGTCCATATCTAGTTTTTCTTGCCTTTGGTAGAATCAGTATGTTCTTTTCTCTTAGCAGATATTTGGAGTTGCGAAGACTAAACAATTCTTTTAAATATTTAGGATACTTAGTGTCGAATAAGCTTTTAAAAACTACAATAAGCATCTTATGAATTCTTCCATTGTACAAAGATGTTATCTTTGCTTTCTTCAATAGCTCCTGACATATTTACGACAACTATGATTTTCTTACTGATCATAATGTCACCTCTCACAAAGTCGTGATATTTCTTCTGCATTCAACATATTTTGATTGCTGTGAAAATGTGGATAGTTGACTTTAAAAGGGCTTGTATACAAAGAGTTTTTGACACTTTATTTCTGCCCGCTGTCCGTTAATGACACATACCTGTTACAATCAACTGCATAGACGTCGGTGGTACAGATCCTGATATTAAGCTCAGTACACTTTCATATTTGCCAATATCAGCCAGGCTGACATTAGTAATGACCAGTGTAGCAGTGTCTGTTTTACTGAGACGAGGTTTTAATCTTGAAGGACAAGTTGGAGAGATTTTCCATTTCCAACTGTCAAACTTATCTTCACTAGCAATTTCATAACGCGTACCACTTTGGTCGTAATAATACCACCGAGGTGAATATTGCTGTAAACTCTGCATTTCTGTTACCCACGCTGTAGTCCCATACAATACTCACAGGTGTCACCAACTTTAACAATTTTATCACTTGGTGTTGTAGTAAACTGAGCAGCTCCTGCAAATAATTAAATAAAATGTGCAACACTTGGTAATTTCAGTCATGCATGTATTTGAAATCATCTCTGTATAAACAAATTATAATTTATTTTTGACACCTTGGAGTAGGAGTTAGGATCCCTCTACGGGTACACTATGAACACGACTTGCTTTTCTGCAGGTCTTTTTTCTTTTCCCCCTACCTCCTATTAGCGACATATATTAAGAACTGAATTTCTTTTCTCTTTTTTTAAGGTTGCAAGAGCTGGTGTAACCCCTAGAGATGTTCTCTTGCATCGTCCAAACAACTATTTCAATAATTATAGATTTGTTGTATTTAATATTCAAATTTCGTGCACAGTACAGAATTCTGGAAGCCGTCATTGGCTGTCCTGTGTGCTGCAATGGGGTTTATTATTCAATTTTCATACACTGTACAAATTCTGGTTTTCTGATTGGTCAGTTTGTACCACGTGACGCGTGGTTATGACGTGACAACACGTCACTATGCAATAATACCCATGCTGATATAGAGCAACAATGAACGGCCGGACAGCACAGTGAAAAAGAAAAAATGTTCTTGGTGATAAATTTGAGGATTTTTCGAAAAAGAGAAGATTAACAAGCATATTTAAAACAAAAAGAAGACTGCTTGGCGTGCCTGTTTTTAAGGTAAACTGTAATTGAAGTATTTGGAGTAAGCTTACTGAGATCACGGGCGATAGGATAATAATTATCTGAGGCCTTTTGAAAATTTACTTTTAAAAATAAACAGACAGTAATATTTATAAATTATCTTGAAATGCTTTTGTTCTGCCTTTTTGTATTCCTCCCGATGTTTTAGAAAGCCAAATAGTCTTTTACAAGGCCCGTAGCTTCTTTAAAACTGCAATCGTTGCGTTAGAAACCCGCACGGTTCAACCGTAGCCAACGTGTTATGTAAAAATAAAGCAGTCGCAAGCTATTTGATTTATCCGTTTAAGATGGCTGACGGCAATTTTTTGAAAGTGCACCTACCAGCATTTAAACACCTATAACCTTTTTTCAGAACATTAATTCAATAGATTAGACACTTCTACCACAAGCTTGGCAAGAACTGAACTTTTCAAAGATATCAAATTGATTGAAATTACAGTCAAACATCTATTAAGCGGTCACCCTCGGGAAATGGCCAGGTGACCGCTTAATAGAAGTTTTCTAAAATATGTTATACTAGAGTGCAAAATTGATCATTTGATACACATTTATTTTAATCCACTTTAATAAACAAAGTTTAAACAATAACATCAACGCAAAATATTAGTAAAGAATAAGCAATTGCATGACTGTATGCTCCAGCTTAGTACCATATCAGTTCACTCATATGATTTTACTGTACTTCGCTAAATGTGTCATCACCTAACGCGCCCTCATAGGTCAAGCAACGCATATAACGCGAATTCTAAATATGTACACAGCACGCACGCGCTTTTTAAATTTTTGGTCAATGTAAATAAAAACTGAATGTATTTTATAAAAACAATAATAAATAAAATAATAAAAACTTTCCCGCTGTGTTGTATGAGCAGAACACTCGATAAGCGTTGAGAAGAACTTCGCTACGCCTCGCTTTTCTCTAACACTTTTCTCGTGTTCTGCATGGACAGTCCTAGGCGGTCAATTTGCTGACACAGGCCTCTTTTTACCCCATCTCCGCTTCGGTAAAACGGAGTCCAGAAGAACTTGCATGCGCATGCGCTACATGAACCAATCAGACACTGTAAAATTTTGGTGTGACCTGGTTACAAGGCCTTTTGACAAGTCACTCAGGGCTTGGATTTGCTCCAATTTGAGTAAGTGAAGGCATACTTGACTGCTGCGATGAATTCGTTTTCAAAATGATCCCCATATAGCCAATTTAATTCAGATAAACTTCAACGATAGCTTTGTAACCAGATCACACCAAAATTTTGTGGTGCCTGATTGATTCATGTAACGCATGCGCATGCAAGTTCTTCTGGACTCTGTTTAACCGAAGCGTAGCAGGGTAAAAGAGGACTGGGTCTGGACTAAGTTATGGTAAGCTAAAGTGACCCAGATTTCTATAAATTTTACTGCGTTTGCCCCTATTTAAAATGGAGGACGAAAGCGTGAAGTGGCTTATTTAACTAGATTTCACCAGTTGTAAGCTTGGACTTACGGGAATGGGTTCAATTGCCTTGAGACTCTTCAAGTCTGCATTCCAAGCCACTATCAGTTTAGTTGTACCCCAGCAGCCCTTGCGGGGATCATTAGGGGAGTGGAATTCTAAGTAATTATCACTACCATTATTTGTCCTCTCATTCATATATGGAGTAGCTGTTATTTACCTGATACAGTCAAACGCATAGAGCTATAAAGGTTGGAACCCATTATCATCTTCAGTTCACATTCATATTTGCCAGTATCAGCCAGGCTGACATTAGTAATGACCAGTGTAGCAGTGCCTACTTTACTGAGACGAGGTTTTAATCTTGCAAGACAAGTTGGTGAGATTTGCCATTTCCAGTTTTCAAGTTTGTATTCCCTGGCTATTTCATACTTTGTACCACTTTGATCATAATAATTCCATACAGGTGAATATAGTTGAAACACTCTATTTCTGGTACCCACGGTGTAGTCCCATACAATATTCACGTTGTCACCAACTTTAACAGTCGTATCACTTGGTGTTGAAGTAAACTGAGTACTAGCTGCAAACAAAAGGAGAATTTGAAAATGATGAGTCTGATGAGTACTTATCGCCATTATTGAAACCAACCAACCAACCAACCATAAAAGGAAGCAAACAAGCACACAAACAAACAAATAAACAGACAAACGAACGAACGAACGAACAAAAAAGCAAGCATGCAAGCAATAAAACAAACAAATAAACGAACGGACGGACGAGCGAACAAAAGAACGAACAGCGAACGAACGAACGAACAAACGAACGAACGAACGAACGAATAAACAAACAATTCAAATCCTCATTAATAAGCCATATGCACTAACAGGTCACGTGACCATATCTCCCCTAAATCAAGTAGCGCCGTCAAAATGAATGCAAGAAATAGAAAGAGCACCTCGATATTAGTAAAAGTGCAAATTTTCAGCTCATAAGATGTAATACAGGAGAAATGACAGCAAATTTAAGATTGGATATTTTCTTAAGATTCGTTTGGAAAAACGTGTTGCATTGAATGACAAGCTCTTGCGCGCTATCCAATGCGCTTTTCCGAACGAATCTTAAGAAAATATCTAAACTTAAATTTACTGTAATTTTTTTTCTCTTATTCATCTTATAAACCGAAACTTTGCGCTTTTACTAATATCGAGGTGCTCTTTCATTTTTTGGAGTTCATTTTGATGGTGCTGCTTGATTTAGGGGAGATAGGGTCACGTGACCTGCTAGTGCATATGGCCTATTATGAGGCCATTCAAATCATTAATTATTCACGAGGTTGCCAGCCAATTAGATACTTCGATTTTGACCTCGCGACGATACTTGAAACCCCGGAAAGTCCTCCCAAGCAACAGGAAGGAATTTTGAATGCGCATGTGCGCACATGCTTCGCGGAACACGAGTACACAGTCAGAGCAAAGTAAAAGTAAAGTAATTAAGCGACCATATTTACCATCGTGTGCAAAACTACGCGTCCCGCCCGACTAAAGTCTTGATTGGGAATTTGGTCAATAGGCTACCGAAAATCCAGACAGAGACGGAGTTTTCTATACAATGTCTGTACACTTTGCTGGCTTCCCGGTAGCCTATTGACCAAATCCCAATCGAGACTTTAGTCTGGCTGGACAATCAGGATGTTTTGCGGCCAATCCGATTTTCGAATCAGGAATCTAAAATCGTTTGAAATTATTTCAGATCCCTGTTTCAGAAAACACAAAATAGATCATTTTAAACATGATTTGATCATTTCAAACATGATTTGAAACTTCAAAAGCACAATTCCAAGTATCTCGATTTCCGATTCCTGTTTTCTGAATCAGGAATCAGAAATCCGTTTTCCGATTTCTGTTTTCTGAAAATCAGAAATCAGGAATCGTGTTATCTTACCTATACTACAAAAATACCCGTGGAGGGGTAGGCCGCTTCATTTCTTACTTCCGGTCAAGAATGACTTCACCAAACCTCCCCTGTATTACCCAGGAGTTATTTCGGTCTCAGCTTCTAGGTTCGATGATTTTGAAAGGGTCAATGTTTGTGCAAATAGTTAAATATCGATATTGGACATGTGCTTGAACGCCAACAAAAAGTAAGTTTCTTTATCAAACAAGATTGTTTTCTTAGTTGAATCTCGTAAGCTCTAGGTTCAAGCAATCTAAATCTATCCAGGATATTTTACCATGCAACAGCTTTAGAATTATATATTTTTTTTTGTATAGCAAGAAATTCTGATGCTTAAGAGCACTTTCCGAGATGGCGCCGCAAACCAAGTATGTGAAGACAAGCTACGCTGAACAAAAGAGCAGCAAGAATTCCGCGGATTCTACGTTTTGATAAGAAAATGACGAAGTCTTTGATGAAAATGGAATAATTCTGAATTGAATTGCCCATAAACAAGCTGATACTAACCGGAACAGGGCCATAAACTACAACAATTATCAAAATATATCATCAGAGTTAATCACGGAGCGTCCCCCGTCCTCTTTTGATTCTGATATCATATCCTTTAGCCTCGCAGAAACATCTGATATCTTGAGTTTAATATGCTTGTAATACTAGACGTTTACATTGTCTTTTTTTCAACTACAGCGAGAGTGATCAAGAAGGTAGAGAAAACACAGCAATGACATGGATAATTTCGAAAACAACATATTTCTATTCGCATACCGAATTGCACAACTTGTAAACTAATTATCTCGATTGAATAATGTTAATAAAGATCAACAAAAAGTCGATTAAACAAATGATTGATGCCTATTTCCTGTATACAATATAGACCAATATACGGTAGAAATTACTAACCTTCCTTAAATTGCTTTACTCATTTTAAAACGAAATTAAAATCTGAAAACAGGGGGGAAGGGATGAAAATCGGAGGAAAAAGGAGTGGGAAAATTGTGTGTAAAACGCAGGGAAAATCAAAGTAAAACGGAGGGAAAATGCTAAGTATTGCCAGCATAATACTTAAATTATCCCACAGTTGAAAGAGGTAAAATACACATTTTCCTGCGCAGGTTTATGCGTGTGTTATGTGAGGTAAACCACGTATTTGGCCTATGTTGTCTATTATGTTACGTTAGGATTACATTATCCCTTCATCATCCCGCGGTAAAACGCGACCTTTTGCCGTGCACGGTCGGCCGGCCGGACGTACACGTTGGATCCCTGTGGTAAGCCATGAAAAATCAACTCGATAGTTTAACATTATATCTTAAAGATGGGGTGCTCCGCTATAAACTGCATATATATAATTTAAGCTACAAGATATATATTTTAAAGTAATTATATGCTTTGTTTTATTGTAAAATGATTTAGTTGCATGCTCTAATCTCAAGACCTTCTCTTCTGTTATACCTTTAACTTCCTGACAAAGATTTGAAGTTTTGAAGACTGATTTTCATATAGTCAGGCTTTTTCATAACGATTTCAAATTGAGATCATTAGCGAGTAGAACTGAAAGATGTCGCCGATTTCCCACAAAATGATCAAATTTTGCGTGCATAGATTGAACAATTTACAATAAATATACATTTTGCTTAAGAGTTTTACTAAGTGTCAAAGTTACACTCAAACCTATTATATTTCAATGAGGTGAAATCTTCAGTCTTCAATCTTTCATCTTCAGTGATACTTTCAACACAAAAGAAAGCAAAAAACTTACCTAGTGTAGGCGGAAGTAACATGGAAATACCAAGGAATACGGCAACATAAACAGCGAGACACTGATGATATCCACAAGACATGATAATGGTTGTATTAAGGTTTTACAGACCATCAATCCTTAATGCTAACATGTAACTAGTAGATATAATGAAAGCTGATGGCAGGCTGATACCAAGCAGTGTTTGTATCATGTATGATAATTACAGTCGGGTAAGTTTGACAATGATGGGTAAGCGTGGGCTGACCTTTGATTCTACAATGTAGAAAATGCTAAAAAAGTAACTCAACTCGCATTTTGATGAAAATGATCGAAATACTTAAGGAGGGCTAGGAGAGCGCAGGGCTAAAATAGCTAGTGTAAATCACCGTTGTGGATGCCTGTGTTGCGCGAAATTTGAAAATTAAGCAAGAGAAAACGAGGTCAAAGTCAACCGCTTTCACTGGATGGGCATACGATATGTCATTTACAAGCACTAACATTGTTCATATATTGATGTAGATCGTGTTTTGAAACATTTACAATCTAAAAGAGCGAGGGTTGTCCAATACACACGAATCGAGTCGATTCGTAAATGGTGGTTTACGATTCGTAACAGATTGTGAACTTCATTGAAATGCATTGCAGACAGTACAGGTTATTGATATGCATAAAACATGAATAATTACACCAAGGGATAATGAATATTTACGTAACGGTAAAGATGGTTTGCGAATGGCATCTCATTATCGATTCGTTTAAATGGATTGTGCATTCCTGTGTCGCGCACATGCGCAGATGGGCATATAGTGGACTTAGACTCTGGCAGACTCAAAGCTGCTCGAAGGGGGCCTGTCGATTCGTACGATTCGATCGATTCGTACGAATCGTCAAAGGGGTTTACGAATCGTGCATCTCATTATCGATTCGTGTAAATGGTTAGCGCATGTTGTTGGGATTCCTGTGTCGCGCACATGCGCAGATGGGCATATAGTGGACTTAGACTCTGGCAGACTCAAAGCTGCTCGAAGGGGGCCTGTCGATTCGTACGATTCGATCGATTCGTACGAATCGTCAAAGGGGTTTACGAATCGTGCATCTCATTATCGATTCGTGTAAATGGTTAGCGCATGTTGTTGGGATTCCTGTGTCGCGCACATGCGCAGATGGGCATATAGTGGACTTAGACTCTGGCAGACTCAAAGCTGCTCGAAGGGGGCCTGTCGATTCGTACGATTCGATCGATTCGTACGAATCGTCAAAGGGGTTTACGAATCGTGCATCTCATTATCGATTCGTGTAAATGGTTAGCGCATGTTGTTGGGATTCCTGTGTCGCACACATGCGCAGATGGGCATATAGTGGACCAACCAACCAACCAACCAACCAACCAACCAACCAACCAACCAACCAACCAACCAACCAACCAACCAATCAAACAAACAAACAAACAAACAAACAAACAAACAAACAAACAAACAAACAAACAAACAAAACAAACAAGCAAGCAAGCAAGCAAAAAAACAAAAACAAAACAAAACAAGAGGAGGTTCTCAATGCACGATGGTAAATACAATTGTAAGCCTTCATTTGGACTCAGCTGTCGAAGAGTAAGGATCAAAACAAACGAGATTCTGAAGCCCCAAATTAAAACTCTTTTCGATTGGAAAAAAAACCCAAAAGACAAAATAAAATATGGATATCGTTGCCCGAATGAAACATGGAAAGAGTTACGTTGCGTGACGCAATCCCGGCAGCTGCGAAAACTACGAGCGTTGCATAGGAATAAATTGCCACAAGCCCCCTTCTAAAGTAACATCGCAGGGCTGTAGCAAGCCATAAAATTCTGAGAGGCTAAAACAACCTATATTATAGTTATCCTTTTTCGCGAGCGTAGCGAGCGCGAAATTTGGGCTAAGGCGCGTCAATTTGATAAACAATTACGATAAAACCAACAACAACAAACATTTAGAAAGTAAAGCTTTGGGAAAGTATATTGTTCTACACGTTTAGACAAGATATAGAGAGTGAGTGAGAGAGAGAGAAAAAAAAAATAAGTAGGACCCAACTGTAAAGGGGAGAGCACCGGCCCCCCCCTGGACCCCCCTTGGATCCGCCACTGCTATATAAACACGGAAAACCGTTTTTATATTTCTTAATTCGTATACACATCAAAAGGTCACGACGGTCACAAACAACTTTTACAAATTACTAATATTTAAGCCATTGAAGTCTCATTTCATTGTTTTAGAATTATTTCTTTCCGATGTGAAATATTTTCAGAAGCTCTGAACATTTTTGGAACAGGTAAATCGAGTTAGATTAATCAGAAGGATAAGCAAGTTTGGTTGGCAACCCGGGGGGGGGACTCCGATCGGAAATGGACGGGGATGCTCGTCGTACCTTTTAGGGGTCAAAATCAGCGATCTGGTACCTTTTAGGGTATCTCAGACGTTAGTGGACTACTAGAGACCTTGCTGATACCTTTTAGGGTGATTTTTTCCTCCATCAACGATTAAATACTGGAAACAAAGATCGGATTGCATGACCATCAAATTGTTCGTATATAAATAGACACAATTGATCGCTTGATTGACTAAAATATGCAAAATGTTAAATTTAGTGTTTTTGAGTTGGTACCTTTTAGGGGTAAAAACATGTATTGCCACGCCCACCCCGGATATGACTTTGGTACCTTTTAGGGGTCATTTTTAAAATTTCCGACGAGCATCCCTGTCCTCTTATATATAGGAGTCCCCCCCCCGGGGTTGGCAGGTGCTAAATTGAATTGTCATGGAAAAACAATTGATTAACGTCCATACAAACTCAATTTTCGAACGGAGAGAAAATCTTTAGTGGACGCGTGCAAACGAAAAGCGCTATAACTCTCTCTAATTCGCCTACAGCTCTTTGACAAAACACTGAAGTCGACAATTACTTGTCTGCCAATATATGGCGCACAATGCCGTGACATCACGTGAAAAACCTTAATACGACAGGTAGCATAAATGAATACTTAGGTGAATACTTAGCTTAGCTTTAACTACAAGTACGTGAAGTGATATTGGTTTTCATGATATTTTGTTAACTTGAGAACATTTTTGCGAATTGCAAACACACACACTATAGTAGACGCTGCTTTGGATTTGTTGGAGCGAAACTATATCGCCGTAAGCCCCCATTTTCTTTAAAGTGCCTATAAGCCCTAGCGAAAATGTATATTTTTAATAAGTTGAGTATCTTGGGGGAAATATAATTAAAGCGACATCAAAGATGTAAGTTTTTTTCCAGTGTATCCGTCCGTTGAAAGCTGTCGCTCCAGACAAAAATCCGCATTCTTTGTAAGGCTGGGACGAATTTGGTTAATAATAAACTCATTTGGTTGATAATAAGCTTTGACACTGTGACATAATGTAAGGCACATTGTAACGTAATGTCCGGAATCACGGCATTTAGATCCAAATAGCTATATCAAAGTAGTAGAATTTGTAGCAGAAGTTAAATATAGTGTATACCAACAACAATATACAAGGATATTAAGAGCTTGTAGCGTCTAAATTAAACTTTATTCCTGGGTCTCAGTCTCCCAGGGTTCTAACAAATTTTTCCACAGGATGCCCAAAATGTCCTTTTTCTCCAACTTTGCAGCGCTTTTTCCCGGTCAACAGAAATTGAAAGACCCACTTTTAAAAATATTCCATACATGGTTTCTCCCAGTCAGAACTTTTGAAGTTCAACGTACAAGGTGTTTTTCCCGTAAAAATTGTTTCAGAGGCCAAGTTCTATTGAAACAGAGAAATTATTTCTGGCTAGACTTTATAGGCACTTTAAATTCTTCTGATTCCTATAGTACCCTAATTTCGATTCGTGGAGCGCTAATTTTCTATGATAAGGTTCAGTTAACATAAACTGGTAATAAGGTTGGGGCTTCTGTGGAAACAGGAGATGCAAACGCGACACAACATCAGTTATGTCCAGAATGACAATTAACCTCAAGTAAGGTGATTGTTAATTATTTTAAACTATCCGTATTACAAACTCAAAAACTGTTTATTTCCTTTAAAATGGGAATCGTTTGAGCTACGTCATTAGGGAATTGCCATGATCTCACTGCTTTAGGAGAAAAATGATTAAAGGATTAAAGGAAAAGGAAGACAATTACAAACCCTTTGATTGGACTGCAAAAGCAATCGGTACTTTACAAATGTATCTCTCATTCAACATTCATCATTTGCGCGTAGCCAGAAAGAGGTTGGTTCATATTGCTGTGTGTTGGATATGAAATTAATTCCTTCTTTTAGGCAGTCGTACGGGGTATTCTTCTTTATATCTTACACTTCCTACACGTGTTTAATACAAACTTTTATGTTATAAAATTTAAAATTGCTACACTACTCCGATTCAAAAAAAAAAAAAAAAAAAAAAACGTGGCTGACATGCCAAGGAGAGTGCCAGCCCACGGCGAGGGAAGAATCATAAGGGACCATTCATTTTTTATCAGGGAGAGGGGGGCGGTGGAAATCTGGGGGGGCCATCCAAAAAAATCAGGCCTATAGAGGGGGGGCCACATGTAGAAGAATCAATGTCAAAAGGGGGGGCCATTCAAAAACATCATACCAATGAGCTTTTATCAGTTATTTTTAAGTAAAGGAAACAGAATAGAACATTTCTGAGTTACTACTTTACTGCCTATCGCTGAGCGATAAAAATCCGAAACTAGTTATATATGCTAACTACTCATTTACTGAATCAGAAATGTAGTACTTTCGAGTTACTTTCATGCCTTACTTTGACGAGCGGCTCGCGCTTCGCGCTCGCATAATGTCGTTATTGTAAATGGTTTCTGAAAATGTTCTGCTTGCTCTCAAAAGAGCAAGAGCTTTATTCTTTACAGAAAATCCACCCTGATTCCGAAACAAATCCCCATTCAGAATGCAGCCTACGGGCCTGTAAATGATCATGAAAAACGAAATAATCTGACATTAAAGTACATGGATTGCTAACATTTATACAACTGCAACAAACTTTTGATATCCTTTTAGGGATCATTCATTTTTTATCAGGGAGGGAGGGGAGCGGTGGAATTTTTTTGGGGGGAGAGGGGGGGTCATTAAAAAAAATCAGGCTTATAGAGGGGGGGCTAGTTTTTCTTGTATGGACTCCTGCTGGAATTCCACCGCCCCCCCCCCCCCCCCCCCCCCCACCCCTCCCTGATAAAAAATGAACGGTCCCTAAGACACATACAGATGAATGACTAAGTCATTTCCAGTTTCATCCTAAACGATTCCATACATGGTTTCTCCCTGCCAGAACTTTTGAAGTTCAACGTACAAGGTGTTTTTCCCGTAATAATTGTGTTTAAAAAAACTTGAACTTCAACAGTAGTTTGATAATAGATATCGGGTTATTCTGCCCGATATGTCGTTATTGTCTAAATTTCCAGATATTTCATTGCTGGTCGTTTGGCTAGCTGCCGATAATCACAGGCAAACACAAATTCCACAATGCCAACCAGTGTAACTCGAACCCAAAAGTCTTTACTAACTAGTTGATTAGAAAAATTCTGGGCTGAGTGGGATTTGAACTGACCCACTACCTGCGGAGTTCTAGGGCGATGCTTTACCATCGGAGCTATCAGTCAAATTAAAGGTCATTAATTCTGAGATCAAAAATTCCGACCACGACTGAATTTCAACTAGTCTAATGGTAAACATTCTCTGTTCGAGTGACGCTGGTCGGCATTACTTGTGTTTTGTGTTTGTACGTCTATGAGGATGATTCTAATTTAGAATCGATAATCACTAATTTTTCAATGTCCAAGCTGTTACTTCCACGTAAATGGATTCACGTGGAATACGTGATTTAACTGAAATTGTAAAAAATCCATTCTTTCCCTGAAGATGGGCCAGGGCCCGGGGCCAGGGGCCCGAAAGCTTGGAAAATAAAATCCATTTACATGGAAGTAACAGCTTGGACATTGAATAATGACACCCACGTACAACAACACTCTCAATTTAATCACTAATTTATTGAGGTTTCATTCCAAATACCACGTTTGAGCTGCTGATAATTACTTGGGTCTCGACTGGTCTGTTTGTTGTCTGGATTTCCTGGTATTTCATTTCTCCTGCTTGGGTTGAGGGATTGATAATGATTTGGGTCTTGACTGGCCCGGTTGTTGTCTAGATTTCCTAGTATTTCATTTCTCGTGCTCGAGTTAAGGGGTTGATAGTGTCTGGAGTCTTGACTGGTCTGGTTGTTGTCTGGATTTTCTGGTATTTCATTTCTCGTGCTTGGGGCGAGAGGTTGATAATGACTGGGGTCTTGACTGGTCTGGTTGTTGTCTGGATTTTCTGGTATTTCATTTCTCGTGCTTGGGGTGAGGGGTTGAAAATGACTGGCGTCTTGACTGGTCTCGTTGTTTGCCTGATTGTCTGGTGTTTCATTTCTCGTGCTTGGGTTGAGGGATTGATAATGACTGGGGTCTTTACTGGTCTGGTTGTTGTCTGGATTTCCTGGTATGTCATTTCTCGTGCCTGGGTTGAGGGGCTGATAATTACTTGAGTCTTGATTGGTCTGGTTCTTGTCTGGATTTCCTGGTATTTCATTTATCGTGCTTTGAATGAGGGGTTGATAATGACTTGGATCTCGACTGGTCTGGTTGTTCTCTGGATTTTCTGGAATTTCATTTCTCGTGCTTGGGTTGAGGGGCTGATAATGACTTGGGTCTTTACTGATCTGGTTGCTGTCTGGATTTCCTGGAATTTCATTTTTAGTATTAGAGTTTAGCTGTTGATATTGACTGGGGTTTTGAGTGGTGTGCATTTTGTCTGGATTTTCTTGTATTTGGCTTCTCGTGCTAGAGTTGAGCTTTTGATACGGACTTCCAGTATTTCCAGGTATTTCATGCTCATTTCTTATAATAGGGGCTAGCTGGTGATTGCTACTTGGTTCTTGTTTGCTCTGAATGTTATCTGAGCTTCGTAGTGTTCCATTTCTCGTCCTTGGATTGAGCTGTTATTATTTGGGTCGTAAGCTTGGTTTGTCTGGTCGTTCTCTGGATTTCCTGCTGTTTCATTTCTCGTGCTTGAGTTGAGCTGCTGATAAAGACTGGGTTCTTGGTAGATTTGGTTGTTTGCCTGATTTTCTGGTGTTTCATTTCTCGTGCTTGGGTTGAGGGATTGATAATGACTGTGGTCTTGACTGGTCTGGTTGTTGTCTGGAATTCCTGGTATTTCATTTCTCGTGCTTGGGGTGAGGGGGTGATAATGACTGAGGTCTTGACTTGTTTGGTCATTATTTGAATTTCTTGGTATTTCATTTCTAGTGTTAGTGTTTAGCTGCTGATTGTTTTCTTCATGACTTATGACGTCTTGATAGGTCTGTCTGTTGTCTTGTGTTTCATAGTTGAGTACAGATTGTGGTGTTTCATATTGTTGTTCGTCAAGAGAAGGTCTAATTGTCTCGTACACAGCACCTGTTTGACTTGTTGATGGTATATGCAATGTTGCAGCAGCTAAATTTGAGGCTTCAGCCATCTCAGTGGTGTTCTGTAAAGGAATATCCTGCACAAATTAGTCATAGAGATGTTAAACTCGTGAGGTATAGTTTTTTCTTTGTGCCCGCTTTTACTTTCCTTTTCTGGATCAGATTTAAGGAGGGTGGCTATTAATTGCGACCTAATTTTAATTCGATTTCTCTGCATTTGTCTTGTAGAATGTATATAGGGCTAGAGACGGAGATAATTTCCGACAAACATGGCCAATAACCGCTGAGCAGCTATTTTTTGGACTTTAAATAAAATATTCTTTTCCAATATTTATTCATAATGAAGTCAAAAGAAAGTAATATAAACTTTTAAAGATAAATATCAGCATGAAATATCTGTTTGCAATTTGCGTAAATGACCATGAAATCTCTAGTCAAAAGAATTGTGATGCATTATGGGACATTTTCAAGATGGCCGCCATTCGTTAGTCTTGGTGGTCAATACAGTCGTTTTTATGCAGTTTTATTCATCAAAAGAGAATTTCGTTTTAGTATTGGGAAAGCCATGTTTTTTTGTCCAAACCAAAGTTTTATTTTTTCAAAAAATCATCAAGCTTTTTTTTTCAGAATGGTTATTGCACGAAGGATCGATCTTCGAAAAAAACGTTTGTTATTCAAATTTGTGTTGTTGTGTCGCGCGCTCGCTGGTTGAGTAAAATATGCGAAGAACACAGTACGCACTGGATACGGGGGCCACCGTCCTTAAGCACCAATTTGTAGAGGTGATTTGTCAAATATTACTTACATGCACGTCGTTTCCTGCACTATCGTTGTTCCTTAAGAAAAGATGAGAAAAATAAATTTAAAGTTCTAAAATATTTATAGAAATCATTTGAAAGCAACTACAGCTTTAGAAGACCCATCATCACTCAATGCAACTCACAGGAGGGGAATTGCTGAACTGTGTGTGTCCCAAGGGAAAAGAAAACAAAAGACGTCAGCCCGCTTAACCGATTTAGTCCGGTTTATATAATCAGGCCCCAAGAATAGTAACAGATAGTAAGTACTTAGCTCTAAGAATTCATTATTCTAACATTGTATTCAAAATAAATAAACTTTCTTGAACCAGCCGAGAAAAACACTGGCATATATCATTATTATGCATGGGCCTTAGTCTGTGGTAGGCAAACCCACCAGTGAAGTAATATTTGAAACACGAGTGCGAGTGTTTCAAATGGTTTCTCTAACGAGTGAATATTAATGGCCAGTAATAATATACAAATTAGGTACTACCTAATAGCGGAGCTCCCATTTCAATTCCAATATTTTTTAATGTTCTTGGTTCAAATGAATTGGGCTTCCTGTGTTAATTGCCCAATTGTTTTAATTGTTTTAATTGTTTTAAGCCCTTAAAAGGGCTTGAAAAAGTTGAAATGAAGATTATGAAAATGAAAATTAAGGCATTTGCCTTGGTTTGTATATACTCTCCCCCTTTGGTCTCCTGTGAATTGTATGGGCTTGTAAGCTTGCAAGTAACCTTTATTATAGTATATCTTAATATTCAGATACTCTGTCAGATTTCATAATTGACTTGTATTGGTTCATAATTCTCAGGAATAGAAAGCAAAAATCTCCAAAACCTTATTTCACTGATACAAATAATTAAACCTTTTCAACATCCTGGATATTGCAGAACTACATATCTTGATTTGTTTGTTTTCACTCAGATATTGTGACATCTTGTTTTTTGTGGTTTAGTGTTGTTGTTGTTGTTGTTTTGTTTTGTATTTTTAACGACACACTAGGTACTTGTCTCTTCCAGATTACACTGGTAATACAATTTAAAGCTAGTGATGATAAAGATAGCTACTTTACACAACAAGAAAACAAGGAATTACTGAAGTATTTTCTATTTGCATTTACTAGTAAGTAAAGGCAAGGAATTTTGCTTCAACAGAAAAATTAATTTAAATAGTTTTAATGATGAGCAAGCATGATCATATTTTGCCTTATGGGATATTTCATTGAACTTAACATTTTAAGGTATTTTTTGTGACCATCGACGTGTCACGTGACATATGACGTCATAAATTACATTTTTCAAAATGGGCCAATGGGGAAAAAAGGAGGTGAATTTTTTTTTTTTGCTGTTTTAGTATCCTACCAATGAGCTCTTTACAAAACTGCCTTCATCGCTGGTCCACCTCTCTTGCATGAAGAGATAATATGGAAAACAGGTCACGTGACCTCATACTTTAGCTTATATCTCCTAAAACAAGATAGATGGACCAGCGATGAAGGCAGTTTTGTAGAGAACACAAATAGAATAGTAATAGAATACTAAAACAACAAAAAGTGTTTCGCTTCCTCTTTTCCTCATTGGCCCATTTTGCAAAAGGTAATTTGTGACGTCATAGGTCACGTGACACCTCGGTAGTCACAAAACATACCCTAAAATGTGAAGTTCAATGAAATATCCCATAACGCAAAATATGATCATGCTTGCTCATCAATAAAGCTAGTTAAGGCAAAAAATAACTTTTTATCGTTTGTATCAAAAGTCCTTGCCTTAACATACTCGTGGTCTCATATGGGCTCAAGGAGCAACTTCATGCTCAATGGTAAAACAAATCTAGTTTGAATGCAAAATTCCTTCCTTTTTCCTGTCATTAGTCAATCAATTTCATAAAATTCCAGACCGTTAAGTTCCAAACTTGAACTGTATATACACATTATTCCGGTGGAAATGAGTTCAAAATCCAATTTTTATAAATTATATTATTAAAAGTAATGCAAAGAGTTCACTGTAAAACAAAATGTTATTTCAACGTGCATAAACGTTTATTTTTTTAAGTCATCAATCCCAAATAAAAGATAAATGATCAAATATAGGTACAACGGACTTTTTGACATCAGATTTTTTTTTCTCAGGGTCTTTACCTTGAAGTGCTTTCCTTGTTTGTCTTTCGAAGCGTAGTCCTCAGTCTTTGTTTCACACTCGATGCAGACGATTCTTAATTTTCAACTTTGGCTAGATTTTTAAGCAGCTTTACTGAAAGCATCTTCACGAAACGAAGAATACACGATCCTCAAAGACTCATTCATTATGAGAAGTTTTTTGAAGCTACGAATCCAACTAAACAGTCGTCCAGCTTTGTAAACGTTCTCTGTGCCCTTCGTCTTTCGAGCAGTTTTTGAAACGACACCGGGTTCGAAAAAAATTCTAACGTGCGGGTTTTTTTTTTTGCTTTAACTCGTCAAGATTAGCACAGATTAATGATCATGAAAATCGCTAAATTTTTACGAGGTTTACAGAATGATGTTTTCAAGTTTTGCAAGTTAAAACTGCAAGGAAGTTGTAAATTTTCAGTTTTCAACGTGTCAGCGCGCGTCAAGTTGGCGCCAAAAATCAATCAGCCAATCAGCATCGCGATGTACACGGACGGACGGACGGACGGACGGACGTACAGCCGTTCGGCTCCCTGTGTGTCCATGAAAAATCAACTCGATGGGTTACCATTTTTTCTTAGGTATGGTGCTCCGCTTGCGTTTCGGCCCGCGCGGGAGCTCCGCGCTATAATGAATCCTCAAACAAATTCCCAGAAGAAAACCTTAATCAGTTGCTATTCACAGTATTGTTAATAAACTTTGTCATAACGAACCGATTGTTTTTGATCATTTCCATCTGTTGACTCAGTAGTAGATAGAGGACAAAGTGGAAGTATTGTCTTTCGTTCTGTTGTATGATTAAATGTTTTGTATTATATCTCTATGAATTCAAAAATGTTTATGTGGGCATAAAGTTTAAATATAAATGTATATCTCTATGAATATACCTATTTCAAAAAAGGTTGTCACCGCTAAGAGCGATAGGCGATAGGTAATAGGTCATTCCAAGACCGCAAAGCACTATTGATTTCTAATTGATTTACATATGAATAGCCAAATATTTGATGGAAGAGTGTAAAGAAAGATTTAGGATGGCTTAATTAAGAAATCAATAGTGCTTTGCGGTCTTGGAATAATAATAATAATATAATGCATTTATATTGCGCCTATACAAATATGCTCTAGGCGCATGGGAAAGAGGGGGAAAAAAAGTCATTTCAAATTATAAGCTAACTTGAAAAGATGAGTTTTCAGTGAAGACTTGAACAATGACAGAGAAGTTGTAGTCCTTATATAAGACGGAAGAGAGTTCCAAAGTTCAGGGGCACACACACAGAACGAACGACCACCATATGACTTAACACGAGAGTTTTTACGAACAAGTTGAACATCAGTAGAAGAGCGAAGATTTCTTGTAGGTTTGTAGAGGGAAATCAGGTCAGATATATAGGAAGGAGCCAGGTCGTAGAGGGCTTTAAAGGTTATCAAAATAATCTTGAATTTTATTCGATCAGCAACAGGAAGCCAGTGTAATTGAATTAAGATAGGAGTAATGTGACTGTGTTTGCGTGATAGAGTTATTAGACCTATCTCCTATCGCCTATCGCTCTTATATATAGCGGTGACAACCTTTTTTGAAATAGTTGTATATCACATCAACTGCTTGCTGCGTAGTCTCTCCCGTTTGATAGAAGACTTTGCAGTGTAAATAATCTAGTTAATAATATACATGAAAAAAATTCTCGAAGCTGATTGGCTGAAAGCAGTGCAGTTCAAAATGTAATACCAGCGCAAAAATCTGTAACTCCAGTGCAAATTACATATGATTATACAAGTCCAAAAATGGGCTTAAAATTATTTCTTTTCATACGGTTTCTCGTTCAATTTGGGATTAATTCGCACTCGTGTGTTTTTCAAAAAGCTCAATTTTGATAATCTTTGAAAAACACACTCGTACAAATTAATTCCAAATTGAACTCGAAACCGTATGATTACCTATACTAATTTGTGGTACTAAAAATACGTTTGGCCTATTTGCAGTTTTCACTGACGTAATTGAAAAAGGAACAAGTTAAACTATTAGGTAACTCTGATCAAATGTTTGAATCATATTGAGTTTTTGTTGCAAGAGTATTAACAATCTCATATAGTCCGTCTTTAGAACATGCTATATTTCTTAGTAGTATTTCTTAGTCAGTGCATATTTATTAGAATAACTTCAATTTTTTAAGGAGAAATTCGCATTCCTCTGGCAAAGAAGCCTTACCTTAGTTTTGGCTTTGCTGGTTTCACGTTTCTCCAAATGTACAGCACAAGTAGTATGATGACTAGTAAAGACACTGCAAGGAAGGCGGACAGGATAACTATTGCTGTAGGTCCTGTATAGTAACGGAAGGAAAGAAAGGAAAAGGGTTCTAAAACAAGTTGAAAATTACAGCCATCTCAATGATCAACTTGACATAAAATATCAATCAATAAATTTGTCAGTTTTTACAATTATTACGATCGCATTTTTGTGATATGTTTGAAGTAAAGGAGTGTTTGTTATCAGATCATACTATTTCATAATCAACGGACGTGTTTAAAGTACTATATACGTAATCTATATAGGAAACAAAAAGAACAATTCCTGATAAAGTAGTTTGCATGCATTGGAAAGGGATGTTGAAAACTGTACTTGATTTTTTAAGGTGATTCCCCAGTAATAGTTTTCGAAACGAACATTTGCTGAAACCTTGTCATTTTGAACATTTTGATTAGTAATGCGAAAGAATAAAAAACATGAGTGCCACCACGCTTGTTTCGAAAATATTTAGCTTGAAAGACCAGGATACTATGATCCATTTGTGCCGAATATTTTTTACGCCGAAAAATAACTGCATCGCAACTGTATTTTTCCATCTTGAGTTGGGTTTTGTCTTTTCTGATTCGTCAGTCATATCTTCTTGGGGGCAAAGCTTATTCAACCAATGATCGAATGAATTCACATACAGAACTCCATCCCCTAAGGATAACATGACGGATCAGAAGAGAAAACCTAAAATAAGCTGGAAAATTACAGTTGGGTCGCGATGCAACGATTTTCGCTGTAAGCGTGGCTAACTTGATATGCTATAGATACGACTTTTTAAGCTCACACTGATTGACATGAGTGTTCATTTACATTGTGATATAAGATATCTTTCGGCTATTTTTTAAAGATAAGAATAAACAGATTGAAACAAAAGCGTGAACTATCACGCGAAAGTTTAGCAAAATGTTCCGAAATGCTGCTTTATAGCGTTTTTACTCGTAACTATTAAAAATGTTTGCAAAGTCGTAATTCTGTGCTTTTTGAACTATGCGCAGATGCGCAATGCAAAACTAAGGAATCACCTTAAGGAGGTACCAGCTCTAGTAAAGTGCTTAATCTGCTAACTATATTCTATAACGATGAGAGAACAGTACTGATTCTTTTTCGTTGTTCTAGTTATGCAGAATATACCATCAAATCGCAGAATTGACTATGTGCAATTAAGACATGGGTACGCACTTACCTGTTGGAGTTGATGATGAATTAAAGGTATTATCTCTTGATGGATCACTCTCTTGATCCATTGGTGCCAAGCAGTTGTGTAAAGTATTTACTGAAGCAAAACATGTAATTTAGTAATTTAATGAATGGAATTGTCATTCGGACAGATGTTAGTAATAAATGTATGCTGCATCGAGTGTGAAGCATACATTCATTACTAGTACTTTTTCGAGTAGTCCGAGTGACAATTTCATTCATTAACTTACATGTCAGGTAGATCTGCACAATTTCTGTATGGTTTGATCCGCTCGGGTTATCGAACAGCGGTTGTCCTGAATGAACCCAGCTACGAATAAGATCAACGACCTGCTTGCCACTGGTTAGAGCATCGGACCGGCAATCTGAAAGTCGTGGGTTCAATTCCCGCTGAGGGCTCGGATTTTTCCGGGTCTTTATTTCACACTCGATGAAGCCTACATTTATTACTAATAATATTAATATTTACGTATTGCATTTATAACTAAAAATAAAAATGCCAAATTTCTATCAATTCTATTTTTTTACTTTTCATTTTTCATTTCTACTCTCCTAGCTTTTCCTAAAAAGTATGAAATTTCTAGGAGCCTTAACATGCAAATCATTCTTCAAATCATCACGATCAGTCAAGCCGATGTAATCATACTAGTCACCAATTTATTGGGGTTGAGAGTTCGCGGGCAATGCGCTCATGAGTCAAGGCTCAGATAAAATACTGTAAGAATAGCAGTATGTCCATTCTTTCTTTGGAGCCCTGCTATGAACTGCAAATTGTACGCGATAACTCAACCAAAAGTATATTTGAATTTTTGTGGAACTTTTTAGAGAAACTATACTTTACCTCGTAAAGTAATTTGTTGAAGCGTTGTGTTGCCCATTGAATTCCTTGCCATACAGTAATACACCAATGTTGTATTAGTACATCTTTTATAGGGGATCGTCAAATTCCCGTTACTTGATTGGCTGATAATTCGATTTGATGCATCAGTCCATATTATTATTGGCTTTGGGTTTCCTGTGGCTCTACAAGTCATTGTTACACCGCTGTCTATCATATTGTACGAAGTGGTTGTCTTTAACCATAAAGGTGGCCCTGTTCGATAATTACTGTACGTGAGCTAGGAAACTTATAGTCTGCTAGACGTTAGTGTTGTCACGCAGCTATATATCAGTGATGAGCAGGAGGGAGAGGGGCGTCTCTAGGCAAACATCCTTTCAGCGTTATGGCATTGGATGACGTCACATCCGCTATCAACGTACGGAGAAAGCTAGCAAAAAGTGGTTCAAAAAGTAAATGCGTAAGATGTCCGCATTTTGACTGGAATCTATTTTCAAATTGATGATCGAGCTTATGTGGAGAAGGCATGCAAGTGTTCGTCTTGGACTTGTCAGCTATTTGGCAATTGTCTGGATGAGAAGTCCATGGATTGGAAAAAAATCTTGCGGCTAACTTATACAACAACGAAGATAAATAACATTATATTTTGAGTTCTATGAAAGTAACACTCATCAAGATAGGAGGTTTGATAAAGCATGTTATGAGGATTCATCGTATAAATTTCCAGAGATTTTGGTCGGCTCAAACTTCATATCAGTTCAACGATAATATCGACAAGTTAGAAAATACGGTTTTGCGGGCCTCTTTTTTATTTTTACTTATTGGTAAAGTAAAAAGGAAATCAATAACTGATCCTGCGATTCAGTGCTATGTAGAACTTATAACGTAACGAAATCCAACAAAGTCGAATCCGGGATGTAAAACAATAGAGACGCCTCCTTCCTCCTGGCCTGGTGATGAGTGTTGATTTGTGCTCCATCGTTGTGTGACAAGACGAACACGAGTTAAGGCGCTGTTACACGGCGCAATTGTGTCTGCAACTTGTCTAACAATAGCGTTGCGAAACAAGTTGCACGAACCGTTGCAGTGGGTGTTACACGGTGCAACCCTTAAAAAAAGTTGCTGAAACGATTGCAATAATTAGTGACGCAATGAATTTTTCACAGTGCATATGTTACACTATGTTTCGCAGCGCCAGAGACAGTCAACGTAATTTTCAGTTAGCACTTTGATCTTGACCCGTTCATCAACTTTCGGGTCTGAGCTTCCCGAATACTTGCAAGTTAACGGTTGATTTGAGTAAGCTCTGCCCCCACGAATTGTTGACGTATAAGCAAAAAGACACAAATCTAACAGAAATTGGAGAAAAACCGTCGCGATTTTCGCGCGCGTGCTGTGTACTCCAATCAGTAGACCCGATGTCCTTTGGTGTACCACTTGATATTCTGAGTGGTCATATTATTATTTATATATGTTTATTTGCGCGACATTTTGTCTGCCCAAAACTTGGACCTTTAAGGTTGCCAAAATAATAGGTCACCGCGTTCGATTTTGCGCTACGCTAAATTACGAAGTTTGTCCTCAAAATAGGCCTTTACAGGGGGAGGACTAGCGCGAGTTTAGACAAAAAAAGTATTAAAAAAGCCGATATTTCTTTCAGTGTTTCCCAAAACATCCTGTGTCAGTGGTCTAGTCTTCTTTTGATATTTTCAGAGTTATTTACTATAATTTTGAGCATTTCACATTTCAAAAATGTCATCTAAAAGGCCGCCATCTTAAAAACTTGAAATTTCTCCGTGTGCGCGAGCTCGCGCACGTTAGAATCGTGCGAAGTAGAGCGTGCGTATTGCAAAACTGCGAAATTACCTTAAGGTTTAAGAAACAGTAAATTGACGCCATCTCGTGCGCAAATAATTAAATTTGATTGCCGAAGGAGAAACGGTTAGTATACGCGCGCGCGTAGAAATCAAATTCCATTGTTTGAAAGCCATGCGCGCACGATATGACGTCAACTTCCTGTTACTAAAAACAACCTTAAGGTACTGCGCTTGCTCGCGCATTGGTAGAATCGTGCGCAGTAGAGCGTGCTTAGCTTAGTATACTATTATTGCATTGCACTATTAAATTTATGCGCATAAAGTTTGCGCATGTTTTGCACGCGGGCGCTGATATCGGATTTGATCAGGCTTCCTGCGTTCTAAAATATTCATTATGGTGGCGCCACCAAGCAGTATTCGCTTATAACTGAAAATCTAGCACTGCAATCTATCCTAATTTTGTGCTTTTTCGGTGTAGTTTAATCAAAACCAAAACATATCAAGAGTAAAAAAATCGTCGTTTTGAGAAAATCGCAAAAATCGTCAAAATTAACAATTCGCATGAAAGTACGACTGATTTTCATCTTTCAAATGCGAATACTTAGCCTTATCTATAAATACATATTACTTTTCATGATACTTTGTTCACTTGATCATGTCTGAAAGCCTTTAGCTTTTATGTTGCAAGCCACCTACCGTAAGCTAGACGTCAAAAACAATCTATATGTTGATTTATAGAAAAATTCGTCAATAAAAACTCGCACAAGCATTACCTTAAGCGCCAAGCACATCACACAGACATCAATCCACGAGTTTCGTTCTCTTAGTATTATGGTTTCTTGTATATGGACGTTATTACTTACGATAGACATGGACAAGGGTTTCACTTTTCAGTTGTTCACGTCTGTTTGAAACTATGGTCACTGTCAGCCTATATACATACACCTCAGACAGTGGCTTATACAAACTACCATCTTGATTATTTGGTTGTTTTATGATATTCTTGATGGTGAAGACCACGTATCCAGTGGACGGACCTCTACTGATGCTACTGATGTTCTTTTTATACAAATTCGGACTTTGCAGAATCTTATTACAAAAAACGTCCCCATGCAACAGGTCTGTTTTAGATTGAGTAAATAAACCTTTCTTGAATCTGCTTATTTTCAAATTCGAGAATAAATCGCCAGTCTCGAATGTAAACTGCCAGTTCAAAGTTACATCTGTGCTGTTTTTACCCAAAACAACAACGAGTCGGTTCGGAAGATTACTTGCAAACTTGAAGCCAGCTAGAATTGAAAAAGAGCGCTAGTGTCTTATATATATCGTAATATTATTGTTAATCCGATAGAGCTTTAAAATAGTGGGAGCGTTTTTCATTGTAAAAACGTGAACTTAGCTTAGCTATATGGACGCTCAAACTCGCCTTAAAACCCATTCAGACAATCGCAACAATGTTGACCAGCAACATCCAATATTGTTGGCTCCAACGTTCTGAACACCAACAACGTCCAACATTTCTCTTGTTCATTTTCTCTTGTTCTTTTACAACCAAAGCATAATACAACAATGTTGGATCTGTTTGAGCTGACGACTGCCAATCCCGAGCTGGCCACTGCCGACGACTTACAACTGCCAACAATGTTGGTTGCTGTTAGGGGCGTTATTTAACAGCTGAGATTATTTGATTAGCGACTAGCTCGACTTAATTTCTAGTAAATTAACTAATTTATTAACTTGGCGATTTCTTTACTCAACAATCTATTGGATACTCTGAATTACTTGGCAGATAAGAGAAATGCCGCCAATTGCTAAAAGAAATGATGGGCATATCTTATTGTTATAGGATTTCTTAATGCATGTCACCATAAATTTACACTTTTACTGGTCTGAATCACGTTGTTGTCTAACTCACAAAGCTACCAAGGAAGAAGTAAATAGAGCTGATTCTCGCGATCGGTACTATAGACTCTAGTGGTATTTCATAAACCTCACGAACCCGAGGCATTCCATACAAAGGAAGAATGGAAAAGCAAACTTCTTACCTGAAGAGAAAGAGCCGATAATAATCCACACTACACAGATCCAAAGTTCATACCATGAACTTGACTTGACAATCATACTGTTTTGATCAAATAAAACGTTCCATTTTTGTAAATATACACTTTACAATTAAGTCTCGTGGTAAAACACTTGTTAAGAAATACTCTTATAGCTCTGATGTGCATTCATGCATAGGGCTCGCCAAATTAAAAGAAATGGCCGTGAAAGTTTTTAGAATCGTCGATATCTAAAAAAAAATTATAATAATAAAGTTGTCAGCTTCTAGAGCGCATTTTCCATGGCGAAATGATCAAATACGCTATAACTAAATTATATAAATCAAACATAAATGGATTAAGAATCGCAAGAAAAAAATTAAAGTGTTTAAGTTTTGATTTGGTATATATTTTATCACGTCAGAGTGAAAAAAGCCTCCGTCACTTTGAACGATATATTTTGAGGACTATCATCTGGCACAATTAATGTATTTTTAACGATAAGTAACGCTTTCATTACATTTTACTCCTGGGATCAAAGTAATTTATATATCGTTTTAGATTAGTTTAGGCTTAATAGTTTTAGTTAGGTTTTTTTCTCATCATTGTAAGTTATGATATGTATTTTATCATTTTAATTAAAGACTTTATTATTAGTAGTAGTAGCTAGTAGTATATTTGGCGAGCGAGCTAACTTAAGCCACGATTCAACTTTTGTGAGGGAACATATATAAATGGGAAAATGGCCTAATATCTGATAATGAATTAAAATATATATCGTTACCTCTGATCGACATCTTGTGGATGACTCGACAATTTACAATCAAAGCTATTACCTTTCAAAGAAGAATATCTTCTACAAAATAACATTTTATGAAAACGAATTTATTTCGTTTTCAATAAGTTATTTCTTTTCTTTTTCCATTTCCACATCAGTTTCGTGTACTATTTCGTATTCAAATAGGGCGAGTAATCGGACGTAAGAGTTCAAGTGATCTTACAGATTGTAATTTGTCGAATTAGAAAAGTAGAAATCATGTAAGGCAGATAAACAGAGAAATGACTATTTTTCTGGAAAGACAATTAAATCTAAAGATTTTATATGAATGGTTCGCTGAATGATTTAACTAGAGCTGTAACTCGGGCTTTTCACTTTCTAAAATGCCAACATCACGCAATATGAACCGAAACAAGCCTGCATTCCTGTATGGGAAAGAATTATTTGATTCACATTTTATAGATGTACATCAATAAGATTGATGTCCCTAGCTGGTGGAGCTCATAACACAAACTGGACTCCATGGGTTGTATTGTGGGATTCCGTCGATTGGTTGATGAAATGTTCCCACGCTGTTGAAGTGTTTGCCATGGGGTTAAAAGAATCATGCTGTTATCTAAAGAACAAGAGTCCTGTTTGGGTTATGGCTCTACTAGCTAATCAAGCTCGTAACATGGTATATTTTCGTCTCACTGATTCCGGGGTTTTACAAAAATTTTGATCCCTGAGCCCATATTTTTAGACATTTTTGATCTTTTATCCTTGTTGCAAAAAACTGAGCTGATACCTAATCCTGACCCAATGTCCCTGATCCTCGATCCCACCCATTTGATCCCTGAGCCCTGGCCTATAATCCCTGATCCTGGCCATAATTTGGGGCTTGATCTCTGATCCCATATACCATGTTACGAGCCTGAGCTAATAAAAAATCTTGTACAATAAGTCTTGTAGATCAGTTATCATTGATTGTAAAAACGTCAAGAAAGTTGTTATATTAAAAAGACAAGAAGAAGTTCGAAAAGACTGAAAGGTATGATTTAATGTTGCCGTCAAAGTGATCACGGCTAGTCCCTCGCAACACGCTTACCATTTGTCGGAGTTTCCCTCCCTTTGATGTTACTATTAGCAAGCAAATTTCCAACCGGATGGATTGGCCATGCTATAAATGGTGGGCACTGGTTACCAATGAATTCATGCGAAGGCGGGTCCAGTCATGGCTCGTGAGAAACAAAATAGTGGCTAAAATCTGAGTTTTTATCACTCTAAAAGTCGGGGAAGAGTGATGAAGTGATCAAAAATGTTCAGTGCAATCGCAAATGTTATAGTGGAAATGTAAAGTGCAATAGTTTTTGTGGTTAATCTGAATATGAACGATTTTCGTGAAGCTTTGCATGAGGAGTTGAATAGACAAGCTTGAGATCGTGAGTTGCCGACCTTTAGTCATTTTTTTAAATAGTACGTAGGATGGGAAAAATGAAAAATCAAAACAAAAACGAAAACAAAAAACAACAACAATTAACAACAAAAACAAACAAACCAGGTAAATTTGAAGTTCAATATAATTACATAGCGTGGGAGAGGAAGTTAATTTAAAAACTCATAATAAGTTTTGTCTTTATTTAATGAGGGTAAATACATTATTTCCGTTGACTCGGCCGTAGTTTACATAATGGCCCTCAAATAAGAATCCCACTGCGGGCAAGGAGGCGAACCGGTTAACTATTTACAAGCATGGTCAAGAAACTAACTTTGAACTAGCGGTTGCCCGGAACAAATTCAGGCTCAGCTAGTAGTCAGAGCGGGGACTCGCACTCGAGACCACCGGATTGCGAGACCGACGCTCTGACCACTCGACCATGCTGCCACCTTTTTTAGTATTTTTTCTGAGTAAAAATCATATAATTCTCTTATATTTCTCCTATATTCTATTATATGAGAGTTATATTAGCTCGGGGTTCCCGGCTGTGATGCGACAGAGTGGCTCTAAGGAATTGCAAAATTCAGGTGATATAAAGCTTAGCAAAGTCAGAAAGTACTTTTGTGGAGAACAAATCTATTCACCTTTTTAAACATTTTTTTCATGGTTTGCTAGTTTTTCATTTATTGTGTTTAGATTAAGCTGTTCAGTGCTAACAACTAAGGCCGTGACTGGTCTGGTTGTTGTCTGGATTTCCTGGTATTTCATTTCTCGTGCATAGGCTGAGAAGTAGCCAATGTCTGGGGTCTTGATTGGTCTGTCGTTGTCTTGATTGTAATTTTATTTCTCGTTCTTGGATTGAGGTGTTGATAATGACTGGGATCTTGATTGGTCTGGTCTGTTGTCTTGATTTCCTGGTATTTCATTTCTCGTGTTAAGGCTGAGAGGTTGCATTGATAATGACTGGGGTCCTGACTGGACTGGTCGTTGTCTGGTTTTTCTGGTATTTCATTTCTCGTGCTTGGATTGAGGGGTTGATAATGACTGGGGTCTTGATTGGTCTGGTTGTTGTCTGGTTTTTCTGGCCGGCGGTATTTCATTTCTCGTACTACGGCTGAGAGGTTGATAACGACTAGGGTCTTGACTGGTCTGGTTGTTGTCTGGTTTTTCTGGAATTTCGATCATTTCTCGTGCTTGGATTGAGGGGTTGATAATTACTGGGGTCTTGATTGGTCTGGTCGTTGTCTTGATTTCCTGTAATTTTTATTTCTCGTGCTTGGATTGAGGGGTTGATAATGACTGGTGTCTTAATTGGTCTGGTCGTTGTCTTGATTTCCTGGTATTTCATTTCTTGTGCTACGGCTGAGAGGTTGATAATTGGCGACTAGGGTCTTGACTGGTCTGGCTGTTGTCTGGTTTTTCTGGAATTTCGATCATTTCTCGTGCTTGGATTGAGGGGTTGATAATTACTGGGGTCTTAATTGGTCTGGTCGTTGTCTTGATTGCCTGTAATTTTATTTCTCGTACTTGGATTGAGGGGTTGATAATGACTGGTGCCTTGATTGGTCTGGTCGTTGTCTGGTTTTTCTGGTATTTCTCGTGCTTGGATTGAGGGGTTGATAATGACTGGTGTCTTAGCTTAATTGGTCTGGTCGTTGTCTTGATTTTCTGTAATTTTTATTTCTCGTGCCTGGATTGAAGGGTTGATAATGACTGGTGTCTTAATTGGTCTGGTCGTTGATTTCTCGTGCTACGGCTGAGAGGTTGATAATTGGCGACTAGGGTCTTGACTGGTCTGGCTGTTGTCTGTTTTTTCTGGAATTTCGATCATTTCTCGTGCTTGGATTGAGGGGTTGATAATTGCTGGTGTCTTGATTGGTCTGGTCGTTGTCTTGATTGCCTGTAATTTTATTTCTCGTGCTTGGGTTGAGGGGTTGATAATGACTGGTGCCTTGATTGGTCTGGTCGTCGTCTGGTTTTTCTGGTATTTCATTTCTCGTGCTTGGATTGAGGAGTTGATAATGACTGGGGTCTTGATTGGTCTGGTCGTTGTCTTGATTTCCTGTAATTTTATTTCTCGTGCTTGGGTTGAGGGATTGATAATGACTGGTGCCTTGATGGGTCTGGTCGTTGTCTGCTTTTTCTGGTATTTCATTTCTCGTGCTTGGATTGAGGAGTTGATAATGACTGGGGTCTTGATTGGTCTGGTCGTTGTCTTGATTTCCTGTAATTTTATTTCTCGTGCTTGGGTTGAGTTGTTGGTAATGACGGGGGTCCTGACTGGTCTCTCTGTTGTCTGGTATTTCATACGTGATTGACACTTCTGGTGTTTCATATTCTGGCTGGACTCGAGAAAGTTCAATAGTCTGTCTGTTGTCTGGTATTTCATACTTGCCTGACGATTGTGGTGTTTCACATTGTGGCTGGACACGAGAAGGTCCAACAGACTCGTACTCAACACCTGGTTGGTTTGCTGGTGGTACACGTAATGTTGCAGCAGATGAAGGTGAGGTTTCAGCCATCTCAACAGCGTTCTTCAAAGTAATAACATCAGATCCTCAATATCATTTTTCGTCGTGAATGAATTTTTTATAATAAATGGTTTCTTTTCCTCTTCTTTTTTAAGCTTCTCTCTCTTTCCCTTAGTAATGTTTACGTTTTTTTCTTTCTCGTCCGTTATTAGAACGTTTTCCTGTAACCTTATTTAATATCATAGTGAGTTTATATAGTATGCTAATTAGCTTTTAATATGCTAAATTGGAAACACCTACACCGGTTCCAAAAGCTATTCTCGTTTTTCTTGTTCTTTTTTTAATCTCTGCGTTTACGATATAGAAGGAGCAGGCTGCGGCAAACTTGGTGATTGCTTCATGATATTCTTCTTGCTCGTGGACATCAAGTCGATTGTGAGCTAGAGACTTTAGAACATTTGATCTTTCAAATCACTAGAGATGGTATCTGAAAACATTCATTTATCAACCCCCCCCCCCCCCCAAATAACAAACTCACACAAAAATAACCACTCACACCTCAACATCAAATACCGTAGCAACCATTACAACAGATAAATGGAAATGTTTCCTTAACGGAGGCTTTCCTGAATTATTTTTTTACGTATAGTAAACTCTTTGTACCCAAACGTGTTTTCACTTTGTCCTTGGCGGGAAACGGCTCAGGATGCTCAGAAACTGGTCAGCAGAGATACTTGGGGTCAGCCGCTTGGCATTGCATTGCGAGCTTTGATTTGATAAGGCCAGCGGAAAAGCATGAAAAATTTTTCAAATTCACAAAAGGTGTGAAAAATAGTATTTCAAAATTAAAAGCGTCTGACACAGATTAGTAAAGAAATATGTGATAATTCAGTTGACTTTATGGTATACAGGTCACTAGCAAACTCATTAGGATACCTAACACCGGTTATGGGAAAACGTTCTATTATGTAAGAAGGTTTGTCAATTACCACTTACTTCATATGTAACGCTCTCGTTTTCCCTTAAAATGAAAAGAAATTGTCGAGTTTAGACGAGGAATATTTTATGCAATGTTTGGTATCAATAATGATGCAGAGTCGTACACAGCCCCAATTCCTTTGTACGTGTGTGCTTGTGCTGGTGATGAGGAGGAAAGGGGTAGGGAGAGGGTAGTTAGCTCCTTTGTAGAAATTAAGAAGCAGGTAACTCGTTGTCTTGATGATAAGATAATTAAGTTCTTTGTTTCAGCACGTTGAAGTTAAGATTTTTAAAAATCAAGGCATGCTATAAAACTGAAGTATGATACTATTAAGACGCAGAACAAGGAATGCAATTGTTACCTCAGTTCTGTGGATATTATTCGTTTTCGTGTGATGTATATAACAACTAAGATGACAAACAACACTGCCACTATGACGACTACCATGACACCTAAAACAACTGTAAAAGTAGAAATAACAAGAAAATACAAACACCGATTATTTTGTAAATAATATCATTATATACCCTTGTCGATACGCGCGCTCTGATTGGCTAAAAGCTGTGCTTTATCAGAGAACGGAGCACAGCTCTGATGTCAGCAGCGCGAGCTCGACCGCGCGCGCACCTTTTGAATTTTTGTACGGAGAAAATCGAGCTTTTTCCCTTGAATATTTACTTCAAAACATATAATAAAACAAATAGAACATCTTTTTCCGTGCTCCGTTCAGGAATATATACAGCACTTAGGAAGTGCCGAAAGCACGAAAGAAGTGTGGAGAGCCAGTAATCTACTATGTCATCGAGTGTGTAAGTCCGTCGGTGACTTTCCGGAACGACCTCGTGACTTTCCAGAACGATTCTATGAAAGAGGACGGCAACGTACCGAATTGCCTCAAAGTTTACACGACTCTTTTATAAGGTTTGGACGATTAAAATCGATTATTTTTAAAGACATATCTGTCTTTTTACAGTCAATCAATATGGCGTCTACAAATTGTTTACGGACACAGGTAACCCAATTTAACTTTGGTGAAACCGCTGACATAACGCAGTCAATGCCATTACATATGGTAAGTAGACATTGTTTTCTCGCTATTTTTCTTATATAATCAGGCAAAAAGTGCCAAAATTAAAGTTCGTTTACAAAGAATCTTTCAGGATTTTTGATGGTTTCCGAAAGGTTTTTACTTGAAAAATGACCGTTAAATCCAGGTGATTGTTTGACAGTCATCGAGCTGATATCGACCCTACGTAAAGACTCCTTGGTTAGAGCAGTTGTACTGTAATTTGCATGAAATATTTTAATGTTATAGTAAAAATTAGTGTGAAATCAAAGCGACAAGTCTATACTTAATAATTTGCATAATTATGAAGATTAAACAATATATATATATAAACCTACCTATATACCGTAGAACTCTAGTTTTAATGAAGAAAAATAACATTTTATTGACCAAATTTTGGGAAACTTTTTATCAAACAATATCGTACACTGCGTGTGTGTGTGTGTGTGTGTGTGGGGGGGGGGGGGAGTGTTGCAAAAGGCCGACCTTCTTAAATTTGATAACTAATGTTATCAATCGAAAAGGACGGCAAGGACAGCGATAAAATCGGCTTGTTCCAATTCGTCGAGTTTTCTTTGGACTTTTCTGTTATTGCTGACTGCGCAGAACCCATAATACACTGTTTTACAGAAAGGGTCTATTAACCAAGGGGACTGAGTAGTGCAGAACATTAAATAAAGTGTGTTGTACGTACTGTATTCCTTTTTAGGGTCCAGGGACGGGCGTGACGTAACTCCTACGGGATCATAAAAAGAAATTTGGTTAAAACAAACAAACAAACAAACAAACAAACAAACAAACAAACAAATAAACGAACGAACGAACAAACGAACAAACAAACAAATTAACTACCGTAAGAACAAACGAATTAAAAAACGAAAGAACGAACGAGCTAAAAAATAGCTAATTACAGTACGACTACTGAAACCGGGGCCACTTAGACAAAGTGAACCAATCACAATTTAGTATGAGAACAGTACATTGAAACTTTGCACTGATGTAACTTACGAAAAAATGGCGAGAACTTGATATTTATCACTCACGAGAACTCTTCGTGTTTTAACGAAAGATATTAGTATCTTCAACTCATTGAAAAGGTAATTCTATCGATATTTTGGTGGGCAGCCTTTGGCGAGGAAATGCAAACTGCCATCAATAACAGTCACGTTTGATTGCTTCGGCTTTTCGACTTAGGAAAATTAGATATGTTTCATAGATTGATTAGATATGTTAGATGTTTCAGATATTTCAAAAGTGTATAAACTTCTCTTGTAATTGATTGGCTAAAGCCCCCGAAGTTGGAATGTTTTTGTTTTCATTCTCAATTGTGATTGGCTCACGTACGCGTTGTCTAAGTTGTCACGGTTTCAGTAGTCGCACTGTAATTAAGTGTAACTAACTTACTGTAACTAACAAACTGTAAATAACTAACTAACAAACTAACTAACTAGTACTCACCGTAACTAACTAACAAACTAACTAACTAGCTTACTAACTGTAACTAACTGTAAGTAACTAAAAAATAGGCGCTTATTAAGCGCATGTGGCTACAGCCTTATCTGCTTATGGGATAGAAATAAAAGTGTCAGTAAGTTAATGAGATACAGTGTTGAAATACTGGCTATTTACTGTAATTTCTTACATCAGACTACTGAGCGCTTAGATGACTAGTAAGGTTGCTTTTTTGTATTATATATTTTTATTGTCCATTTGCTGTAACTCCAGAAACATAAAAGTGTAGCTGTCAAACAAATGCCAAACATAAATTTTTTCGCAGAAGATAATGTAACAAAATGTAATTAAATTTTCTTAGCCACTAAACAACTTTATACTACGAGCCCGACATTAAGGTGTTCGAAACACAATCGGTTGAGTCACTTCTAATTTAGTAAACAAACAGACGATTGGAACATAAAACAGATATATAGAGATATTTATTTACATAGAAAATTGAGCCAAAACACCAGTGCTTATCTCATTTATTTAGTTAGTTTTAACGATATGCTATCAAGAGGAAATCTTAGGCTTGAAATGGAGCAGCATTTTCATTCACTGTCGGTCACGGCTTTGAAGTCTCGTGAGCAAAGTTATGCTGCAAGTGGCGTAATTTACGGGAAAACGTCGCATAAATTATTTTTTGACATTTTTTAATGTAACTCTTTTAAAGATGAATTTGTACTTGTTTTAATTCTTGATTGTAAGAATTTCCACAGCAAATTTTTGCCTCAAGTAATTAGTCGATTGACGGAAGAGAATCTTCACGAACTTTTATCTGTCGGGCATTCATTCGGTGGTAAACTCAACACGCCTTTTTGTTGTTGTTTTCTTGACAGACTCAGGCGGTAGTTCGCTTCTAAAATCTTTTCGTTTCTGTTTACTTTAACACTGAATCGAAATTATTTTATTTCAAAGTGTCCTTTGTTTATCATTATCGATCATTGTCTACTCGTTTAAAGTCGATCAATGATTGGTTCCGAAGTTCATTATTGGGCTTCCTGTGGAGTTACGCACACTCTTACTTACTTACTTACTTACAACCCGAAGACTAAGTGGCCTCGCCTCTTCGAGGATGTAGCCACAAAAACTAACGAAGCGCATAGCCGGCTATTCCTAATCTTTGCTCAGCTCCTAACATCTCTTAGGTTTCTTCATATTGCTTTCTTGCAGTAGAATTGTTACAACTATATTTCGTCTACCCCATTGAAAGAAGCATTTTTGTGACGTGAGGGGCCAGGGGTGCAAGACCATTTTATATCCCTCAGGTATTTACCAAAAACTACAGTAGTACCCTCAGCTGGTATCACTACAGTCTTTGCTCTACTTTCATCTTTTAGACTTTCTCCATATTGATTGGTTGCAGTAACAATAAAACTGTATTTCTTTCCTGGATCAAGGTCTTCTACCGTGTATGTGTACTTTAGCTGAGGTCCAACAAAGATATCAGCAACTCTTGAACAACTGACATTCATTCCAATGACTTTCTTGTAGATTGTGTATTGTTTTATTTCACCTTCATTTTCATCAGGTTTTGACCAGTGCAACTTTACTGACGTCTGATGGATGTCAACGTTAAGCTCAGGTAAAGATGGTGGACCTGGTAAACAGATAAAATGGCTTACGTTAGCTTAGCTATTAAAGGTTAAATTTCACAGAAAAAATTGTATAGACCCTGTATACTGACATATATGTCATGCAGGTAATTGTTGCAATTACTTTCTTCTACTGCACTGTAAATTTAGAGAGTAGTTTTTACTCTTACGGTAGAGTAAAAAGTACTCTGCCAAGGAGAATAATTTGAAAGGAGTAAAAGTGACTCCAAAGAAGGAGTAAAATCTACTCCTCTGCACAGGAACTAGAGTTGTTTTTACTCTAGTATTGGAGTTATGGAAAGTGGAGTAAAATCAACTCTGTTTCTGGGATTAAGGTAGTTCCGGACCCTTGCTACTGCGCATTTCCCGCGCGCATTCGAGCGCGCGCACTTTTATTAGAGAGCATTTACTCCGAAAATCGAGTAGCAAAACGGTAACAGAATGCCCCCGATTTCGTAGTTAAAATTACTCCACTGTGGAGGGAGTTAAAATAACTCCATGTGAGGAGTAAAAAAGGTACTCTGCATTTGGAGTAAAATTGACTCTTTCGGGGTGGTTATTACTCTGCATTTCGAGTAAAATCAACTCAGTACCCACATTATAGGATGATAAGAACTTCTCTCAATTTGTAGTTAAATAGGCCAGGTTTTGTGGCAAAATTACCCGGAATTTGGAGTCGGGAAATGATCGATTAATATAAGCTTAACTTAAATTATTTTCATTTTCAAAAACAGCAAAAAGCTTTCAAGATTACACAAAGAAAATAGAAAGTCCCCTATTCATTCTACAAGACTAAAAAAGTCTTTACTTGAATTCCCTTGCGTGAAAAAAAGATAGAAAAGGTCAAGGAAAATTGTCTAATTTAGAATAATTTTAAAATATCTGAATCAAAAGATTTTGATTTTTTCTGGATTTTTTCTTCAACGACTGATGGAAATAACGATCACGCGAACGCTCGCCATCACAAACCCAACGGCAAAAACTAACGAAAAACAAATCAATTAATCTTTTTAAATATAGAAATTTTTATGATGAATTCCAGGTTGAAATTTTCTTTTTTGATTCTCTTTCATACATTAAGTGTCAAGAAGATAGATGACATTGTTTAGTTTTATTTATGAAAGCGAAGTTGAGTTAACTTACCAACTCTGTAAAGTAAAGTAAAGTAAAGTAAACGACCATATTTTACGTCGATAACTCGTGACAGTAATTTTGGTAACTGATAAACTTGAGGTCGACGGTGCGCTCATTTTACTCCCCTCTCTCCATCAGTGCCCGGCAAAAGAAAACTTTGAATCACAACCTAAGAGTCATTTTTTTACCTAAAAACAGTTGTAATAAAGAAAACCACAAAACGTTCAACAAAACATAATTTATTTACCATCTTCTACTCTAAAGAGCGAGGTTTTAATTGACAAAGTTGTTCCAGGACACTTTATGTAAAAGCTCTGCACGAAGGCTTGTCAATACGATAACTTCAAAGAGCAAAACTCCAACAAAAAATATCTCAATCGTCTAAAAAATTATACCAAAGCAATCATAGAGTTTTTTTGCCAGTCTGAGATATCAGATGAAAGATAAGAAACTATTAGGAAGTACCTTATAGAGTGATTTTGTCCACCACCTCTGTCCACCATTTTGTTTTTCAAAACTGCTCTATTTTCTAACTTAGCTTTGGCGCTAGATGAAACGCTGCGTGCTGATTGGTGAAAATTCAATTTCATTGTTTTTTCGGTGTTTTCATTGGCTAAAGCCAGAGTAGAGTTATTTTAACTCCTCTTCTTTCACTCTATCAGGTAGAGTTGTTTTAATCCCAGAGACAGAGTTGATTTTACTCCAATACTAGAGTAAAACAACTCTAGTTCCTTTTCAGAGGAGTAGATTTTACTCCTTCTTTGGAGTCACTTTTACTCCTTTCAAATTACTCTCCTTGGCAGAGTACTTTTTACTCTAGTTTACTCTACCGTAAGAGTAAAAACTACTCTCTAAAATTTACAGTGCACACACTTTAGTGTTATCGTGTTTCCTTTCCATGAACTTTTATTATCAATGGAGGAGGCTTTGTCAATGCTTGGTTTGTCTATATGAAAAAAAACTAACAAACAAAAACAAAAAAACAAAAAAACAAACAAAAAACATTTACAACAACAACAACAACAAAAAAAACCTGAAAACAACCGCATAGCATCACTTGTTATTCCATTACTTCTATTATTAGCTGTACATGTGTATGTCCCTGTATCTGATCTCTTGACTGACAAGATGGTGTATACAATTCTATACTATTAACCTACACTGTACAGTAACTTGTACTACTGATCATTATTTTAAAATACAAAAAGGAAATTATCGATACATATATAGGTTATTAGTCGACTAACCAGCTAATGCGCAGCTGTGTATTTTTTTCGAGTCACGCTGTATTTACGGTCTCATATTTTTCGCGTTCTTGTGCATATTACGTGCGTTCTTTTAAGAATTGTATAATAAATGTTATTATGCAAATTTGTTTATATTTTTGTAAATATTCTGTATATAATTGATGTATGAATTAAAAAAGTCTAAAGTCATAGCATCACTTGCTATTTCATTACTAGCTGTACATATGTATGTCCCTGCATCTGATCTCTTGACTGACAAGATGTTGTACACATTTATATCTTTCTGTATTTCTATACTTAAGGTTTAGCCGAAACGTTTGTTTCCTATTCCACAGTTTCAATCAGAGACTTAATTATCGTAAAACCTGGCTGCAATTACTCAATTTTCAAGAACAATTCAATGATATTTAAATTCCAAACGCTAAACCGACTATTCAAGACGAACCATAATCTACAAAGTCTTGTAATAAAAGTATTAACTAATTATAAGTAATACCATGACCCTGAGGGATATTAGTGATTAAATGTCCCCGAAGCCGAGGGAGGTTTAGTGGAAGTCCCGGGACTTTTACTAAACCTCCCGAGGCTGAGGGGACATTTAATCACTAATATCCCGAAGAAGTCATGGCATTACTTTGTAATACCATGATCACCGAGGAAATAAACGAAATATACTTCGCTGTTTGTTCATCCAAAACTTGAAAATATTATACAATTCTTTTACCAATTGTGCGTAACCCTGTTCTCTGGGGACTTTCGAAAATAGATTTCTTTGTTATATACTTACAATGAACAAGTATTTATAGGTTGTTAATCAATTCGAAAGCTAAATTGTTTTTTATGATGCTTTCTTTGCTTCGTTATGCTCATGCGCAAAATAGAATGCATAGATCCCACACGCGTAAGAGTGTGCAGTGGTAAGAGGTATCGGTGCGTTAGAAAGTTATAGAGTTTCGGGACAGCGTGCAAAGATGTCCCGATCGTCCCGATGATTGCGTTAAATGAGGAACAACCACTCATGAATAACATGAGGGACGATTAGTTCTAATCGTCCCTCATTAATTATGGATGAGGGACGATTAGTTCTAATCATCCCTCATTCATAATTAATGAGGGAATATTAGAACTAATTTTCCCTCTTTCTATTCATGAGGGAGGGATGTTAGCGATTAAACGTCCCTCCAAAAACAATAGATCCCGAGGTGATCATGGTATTATCATAATAAGCGTGAGAAAACACGGAAAATGTGTTTCATTGTTTTAATGATGAAACGAATGGCGCTCTATCAAGATCGTATCAGTCATTGCCGCGATGTCTACAAAAACAGTCAAAATTCCTGCCGTACCCGTGCCATGACCGAGCGGTGTCATGTCATACGGGCGCGAAAACTGCTCTAACGTTCTTTTCACAATGAATTGAGAAAAGGTATGAGATGCAGCCCGAAATGTCAGAGTCAAGCAGTGAAACTAACATTACCATTAATCCTTTCCTCCACATTTCATGATGTATGTAATAACTTCCGTCTTTAATCACAGTACCTGCATGTCACTTGTAAAGTCACTGATGAAAATACAGAAGATTGTCCGTTTTCTTTTATATCTGCAGCATAGGTATTGGTATCATTGACTATTAGATTTGTTATCTTGAACCAAGCATGTCCTGCAGTAAGATTACCGAGAAAACTAACTCGTCCTTTGAAAGTAGTGTTTTTTAAAGCAAAAGCAACAACTTTGTCCGTATAGATAAGCTGTGGTGCGATCGTGTTTTCGCCCTGTTTCTTTAGTCCCCACTTGACTAACTGAGTTTCACTTGTTGTATTCCACATAAAAATGGCGTCTTCGCCAACATTGATTGTAAGAGGATCAGGGACGTCAACGGCACAAAATGCTGAAAGGAGAAATCCACCGAAAAATTGTACAAATCTTCAGTTTCATCTATATATTTCTGCGATAATATTTTAAACTTTTACCTACCTATTGGGCTCCAGACAAACGCTATCAATAAACGCCTAATAACGAGCCGAGCCGAGTCTAGCCGAGCCGAGTCTAGCCGAGTCTAGCTATTGATAGCCTGATAGCTATTGATAGCCTGATAGCTATTGATAGCCTGATAGCTATTGATAGCCTGATAGCTATTGATAGCCTGATAGCTATTGATAGCCTGATAGCTATTGATAGCCTGATAGCTATTGATAGCCTGATAGCTATTAATAGCCTGATAGCCTGATAGCCTGCTATTGATAGCCTGATAGTACCTAACTAGAATCTAGACTTGAATCTAGACTAGAATCTACAGTAGACTAGAGTCTATACTAGAGTCTAGACTAGACTAGAATCTAGACTAGAATCTAGACTAGAATCTAGACTAGAATCTAGACTAGAATCTAGACTAGAATCTAGACTAGAATCTACAGTAGACCAGAGTCTAGACTAAAATACATATTTAATAGCAACTAATAGCATATGAATGGTTGCGTCATGTTTTGTTTGACAGTTGCTTTATTTTGAGACTGAAATCATTGAATCAAATACATACGGTCGAATTGAAGTTCATTTTGGGTATTGTAACTGATAAACACAATAGTTCTGCAGGTAGCCGTTTCACGAACAAAAGATCACTCATCGCGCTCTCAACGAGTAGAATGTGCGTGTAAACTTGAGTTTTTCCATTTTGCACGTTTTTAAGAGTTCTCAGTTTTGTCCCTTTCAATACATTCGGATCACTTTAACAGTGTCTTTGATTGCTTGATACATTTCTGACGATAATGTCGGGTTTCTTTCCGTCCACCTGTAAAGTTCAGCCTCTGTTTCGATTGTGATTTGGAATCCATCACTCGTTCAATCACTTTAACCACGTTCACATTTCGAAGTGCTTCATCAAAGTCAAGTTTGATTTTTTCATCCTCGGTTAGCATCAAGCATATCACCGTTTACTGTTTTTGACTTGACAACCGCAGCAGCGTTTAATGAAGTTGATTGTACACCTCCACCGCATACGTGGAAATAAAGAGCTTTGTCATAAACTTGATCGTGTTCATCTTGACTTTCCGTTGTAGTTCGCTTCCAGAGTAAAAAACGTGAATGGTCTATTCGCTCGCTTAACTAAAATTTTGTTCATTCTTAAAAGAGCCAGAAATTATTGTAAACAATACAAATTTCGAAGATGGTCTTGGCTAAGTCGAGGTCATGGTGACGAGGTTCTAAAAATAGCATCATATGATGGGTCACTGGGATTCCTTCTCTTGCCTCATTTTCTCTTGGTTTCAGTTAATAAATACATCATTATTAGAAATCTGTAGCATAACACATGAAAACGAGCCTATTGCGCGTTGTCCATTCAAAATCAATAAGCACTACTTGCAAGTATCATCAAGCACATACAAGGGTCGTCAATGTTGATACACGGATGTTGTACCTATACAAAAATAAGAACTACGTTGTGCTGCATATTTCATGTCGCATACTGCATACAAACAAACATTTACCGGAAAGTTTTGCAAAATGACTTCTGAGATTCGACCTGAGAGGACGTAGAGTCAATGTCATTAGAGCCTTTCATCTGTTGCCAAACAACACATTGTCCATAATGCATTTCAGTCTTCTAATGACGCAATATTCAACGAAACTAAGGACAACTTTTTTGAAATAGGTAAATTTGCAGATAATAACCTTAAAACCCACACAGACGTTCCATCTACATGTTCACTGGTTCTACTTAAGATAGTTCGAGGCCCTTGCTACTGCGCATCTCCGCGCGCACTTTATTAAAGAATATTGTTTTAACGTGGGAAGTCTGGGCACTAGTGTGGCCAACGATTGTAAAGCGTAAAAACTGTAGTTTTAGCGCAGAAAAATAACATTTTATCGACCAACTGTCGAAAAAGATTTACAATAAGAACTATTGTGCACCGTTGATGGGAGGTGCTTATTCTCAGTTTTTTTAAATTAAAGAATTTTATCGATCTAAAAGGCCAGCGAGAATAGCGCTAAAATCGCGTATTGTATTGGGGTTGGTTTTCGAAGACCTTTTCTCTTTTGTTTGGTTCTCTAAACTCTTTAAATAATACGGTGACCCCCTGATTTTATGAATGACTAGAACTCATAATCTTATAGACTTTTCATATAAAGAAAAAAAATGTACACTTCTATCGTTAGGATTTTGAGTAAATTTATTTTTTCTCTGTCTGGTCCTTCAAAAACGTGTATTGTAGAAGGTTATTTTTATTGTTTATCTTTCGCTTCTTCCTAAATTGTTCGGCAACAACTTAGTTCCAAATGTTTTTTTGCATCATATGATATCATTTTGTTTGCGTTTAGATATTTTTGGTTGTTCCAAAATTTTTATATTTTGACCAGATGTCGCCAGGCCATTTTTATAAAAAGTGTCCAAAACACCTCACATGCCGGCGCCGTTTGTTAGCTGTAGAGAAAGTATTGTTTTGTCATTAAAGCTTTTCCATTGAGTGTCTTGTGCATTGTTTGTGTTTTCTGGGACAGTTTTCCTTTAAAATTTTATTCTTTCATCTAACTTGCATTGACCGGGAAAAATGCCTATATTTGTCCTGGCATTTTTTCTTTCCCTCTGGGTGGGGGTATCACTTCAAAACTCGGGGCTATCGCCTGATATTTGTCCATCTAGAGTGTACCACGTGACCTGTTTTAGCCAATAGGCGCACGTAAAAATTTATCGGTGGGTTATAATGACGTATTTTTATATTTTATTTGTATTTCATATGTATTTAGTTTTGTTTTTGTAATTATTTCAGTTAGGCCTCCTACTGATAACAGATTACCAATGTAATTCTGATAGGATTAACCTGCTTAAATAAAGGTTTATATATGTTTATCGGATTTTTCGAATCACTTTGTTCACGTTTCATGAAAAACGGATTAAACGCTGCCCGTCCACACTTAGTGTTGGCGTAGCTTTGTCCTTGTTAACACAAACTAACACTATGCTAGCCTGATTTTCTGTTTGCCATATGACCGAGTGAGCCAGTCGAAGATTGTAGGTGAAGCAAAAAAGTACTGTAGATGAAGGCAATTATCGTAGAAGTTCAACGGTCAATTTTGATTATTAAGGGTAATTAATATTATATAATTTTCAATTCTCAATCTTTGATAACTAATTAAAATACATAGCTAAGCATCAATTCAGCTTACCCAGTGCAGACGTAAATAACATAGATATGCCAAGAAATACAGCAACATAAACAGCGAGACACTGGTGATATCCACAAGACATGGTAGTGGTTGTATTAAGGTTTTACAGACCATCAATTCTGTAACTAGTAGATATAATGTGAACTGATGACAGGCTGATACCAAGCTGCTTAAATCATTTATAATAAATAGATGTTGTTCACTTTCAATGTCAGTCAGTTGACATTTCGTGCTAAATAAGTAACGCAACTCACTTGAACACAGATAAGCCAGTCAGCATTATGAGACTTTAGGTATTTTAAAAAAGACTTTATCTAAATAGGATAGCACATAATAGCATATTGACACTAATAAATTTGTGATCCTTGAGTTTTGTTTTTGTAATCTTTCAAATTATAAATTGATGGACACAAAGAGAAACAACCCTTTTAGCAGAAAGTGAATCAGAAAAAATCAAGTTTAGAACAAAGAAACAATGATCAGTAGCTATATTGAAAGTGAAGCTATAGGTCATTCAAACAATTTATCTGAAAGTGGGCGGATCCAGTGCACGTGGTATCACCTTGACGTTCACGTTCTACGGTTGAGTTGCTAATCAAGAGTTGTCATTTTTTTTAGTGGTCTGGTTGTTTTCTTCATGACTGTCGAAGTTTTGATTGGTCTACATTTTGTTTTGTGTTTCATAGTTGATTGCTGATTGTGGTGTTTCAGATAGTGGCTGGACACGAGAAGGTTCAGGACAGCAGCGCGCAAAGGATCATGGTCCAAAATGAAATTCTAACTCAGTTGACTCCAACCACCGAGGTGATAACACTAATAGAGGTTCTCAAACAGCAACACTATCGATCAAGAAAATATATTTTCGAGAATAACGACTTAGTAACAATACACTGTGTAGATCCATCATATCCATTCGAATTGACAGCACCAAGTTAATTTACCTTTCCTGGCGATGAAAGCCATCTACTGCCATTTCAGCTTTGTAAATATTCGCCTCCAGAAAGGTGTCTTCTGGTCGTTCCATCGAGCGATACATCGATCCAAAAGTTTGCAAACTTTAACTCTCCATGTCTTGCTAGAGTACACAGAAGCATTATTTCCAGATAAGCTTTTTTGTAAGTTTTATCGTTAGTTTACAGCTTCGATTCGTTATGAAAGTCGAGATACCTGATATAACTACAGCGGAAATATAATGTTTGGTAAATTTAGCAAAGCTTATTTGTAAAACTGATGCGGAATGAATCAGGGATTTTCTTGACGTAGGTTTATTCCCGGGGGGGGGGGGTACTCCCATATACTTGATATACGGGTATGTGCTGCTTGATAGGGTACGATTTTTGGCCCTGCTGTCTTAAACAAGGTATACATTTTACCCGAAATTGTCTTAAACAGGATCTATAATTTTGACAAGAAATCACAAGCCATAGCATCTTTTTGTACTGTTCTTAAAATAAACAAAAAAGCGCCTCGCCGTGCGAGATTACCACTGACTTAGCTTGCTGACAAAGTATTTCGTAGTTGACGGCTCTGTTATCTCTTTCGTAGCCGTTTTTCGTCTCATCACGCGATGGGTCGAAAAATGTCCCTTGAGTCTTAGATAGGGTCGATTTTCTTCTCATTTGTCTTGAATAGGGTAGGATTTTTTTTTACTTTAGAGTGTCTTAGATATGATAGGGTCAGGTTTCTAGAGCTCCGCTGGCACACCCATATCCAAAAGGGAGCTGAGTTTGCTTTTGTAGGCTTCTTGCCTGGAATGTCGCCATGAGGAGCATGTTTTCTCTCCGACGACGAACAAGACTTGGACGACTGCGTTTGTACTGATATAAAACATAAAAGGAAGGCGTTTTAGGCGTGAAAGAAGCTATATAATAATAATATCCCTTCTAGTACTTTAAGGTTTTCTTGGATTTTCCAAATTTTCTATTGGGAAACCTGAGTATGCCGCCACTGTAACCACTATGTCATCGAGTGTGTAAGCGTACGTCCGTGTGTGTAATTCAGATTTCCCGAAGTTAGCCTGAAGTCAATAGGCGGAAAATATACGAACTTGACGCGAGGCTTTCTTGACTTTTTTAGTCGATTATTACTTTTATAATATGAGCTATTTATCAAATATCTTCCTTTTATAGCGAATTATTTCATTATATCATAAATACCTCATTAGAAAAGAAAACAATGAAATTAGGGTGTATTATTGAGGGATACACTAAAGTGTGTTTCATGGATTAATAAAAACCTCAAATGTTTTCACGGGTATATAATGTTTCACTGGCCTGTAACCACGTGTCCTCTCTGAGGACTTTTATTGTCATCTTCTGGAACAAGATGGCAAATTTTCTTAGTTTTCAAACTGCTCTATCTCTGAACCGCTGAGGGGGCGGGGGAGGAGGGCAACCACTTAAGGTGGCCCGCGGGTATCTATTTTGGCGCGGAATCACCCATTTCTGAACCTCGCTGTATGGCGTGAAATCCGATGGCTCTCAAATTTCAGATTTAAAACCCCTAAGGGTCTATGTTTTCAGTTATAAAGACTGTAATTTGGAAATGCTAAGCGATTAGCCGTTGTACATATTCGTGACCTTAGAAATTTAGAAAAATTGAAGACGTTTCGCGCTACACAAGAAAACATTTCTAAGGTCACAAATACTTTAGTCTCTTGCCACATAAAACTAGTATATGTAACGACTGAGTTCGTAAATGTAAAATCAAGTGTAAAGCTCTTTAATGTTTTCCTAAATCTTATCCGAAACTCAAAATTCGCCTTGTCTTTACAAACGCATAACGGCTAATCGCTTAACATTTCCAAATTACAGTCTTTATAACTGAAAACATAGATCCTTAGGGGTTTTAAATCCTAAATTTGAGAGCCATCGGATAATTTCACGCCATACAGCGAGGTTCAGAAATGGGTGATTCCGCGCCAAAATAGATACCCGCGGGCCACCTTAAAATCAAAGTTTTGTTCTTGAACTTTCCAGATGTATAAATTTTGTCGGCTTATTCGCTAAAAATATGAGATTTCACATCGTTTGTAAATACCGACTTTGCAGAGTTTATTTCGGCGAGAAGTATCGTGCGTGACCGAAAATGATGGCAAATTTTAACTGAAAACATTACTTATCTTTCCGATATTTAATGTCAGCTCGATTCCTTGATAACTCAACATTGATTCTGAAGACTTAAATTGCAAGGTTTCAACTAAATTCAAAAGAAAAATTCCGTATTTATCGCCTTTGTATGTATTTTCGAGTGAACAATCTGTCACACCAGAAGCGACCTTGAAGGAGCAAGTTTGATTGGTCTTGTGTATCACGTGGGAATTGTCCCACCTCCTCTGAAACTAACTCCAATTCTAATCACACGGGCTTTTAATGCCAACACGTAAGTGAGACATAACCCAAACAAAACGTCCTGAGTAAAGAGTAATTTATCGAAAACATTTGACAATTAAGGAAAACTAAAAGGGTACCTGTACCGTTCTCTGTTCCTTTGGGTCATGATCATGCCAAGCCTCTGGGAGCTCCGCGTTAATCTAATCGGTTCTGTGTGCGCAATAGACCATAATACTAAGAGAGCGAAGCTCGGTATTCATGTCTGTGCGGTGTTCTCGGCGACTAAAGCTATATTTAGTAATTTCGCCATTGCGCGCAAGTCTCTCTCTCCGTAATCCTATAGCTTAAATATCAGGAAATCCGGTGACTTAAATTTCTATGATTGCATAATAAGAGATATAATTATGAATGCATATCTAGCTGATAGAAATCTCTTATTTTGAGATTTATAATTTGTGCAGATATATTTTGAAAACAAAAATTAACCATCCTCTGATGATTCGATTCTCTGTGACGTGACTTAGAGACCAGAAATGATGGTTTAGTTTGAGCTTCTCTTAACTAAGAATTGTCCTCACCTCTACAAACCAGTACTAAATCTCCACAAGATTTATTGAGAATAAAGACAGTACAGGATGCATGGAACTAATGTTCCTGTTGAATTAAAAACTCCGACGTGCCCAATTAAGGTAGTTCCGGACCCTTGCTACTGCGCATTTCCCGCGCGCATTCGAGCGCGCGCACTTTATTAAAGAATATTGGTTTAACGTGGGGAAGTCTGGGCACATAGTGCTGCCAACGATTTTGTCAAAGCGTAAAAACTGTAGTTTTAGCGCAAGAAAAAATAAACATTTATCGACCAAACTGTCAGAAAAATATTTACAATAAACTTGTGCCCGTTGCATGGAGGTGCTTATTCTCAGTATTGTTCAATTTAAAGAATTTTCATCGATCCAAAAGGCCCAGCGAGGAATAGCGCTAAAATCGAATTGTAAGTGGGTGGTTTCGAAGGATTTTCTCTTGTTGTCTCTCATTCTTGAAATATCTACGGTGACCCATGATTTTCTTTTATTTAGGCTACATTACTACTCTTGGATATAGAAAATAAAAATAGCAACTTCATTGATTGGATTGTCGTAAATTTTCCACATTGTTACAGTCCGTACACGATTTCGGAGCGCGTAATTGGGTAGGAATTTGATTCTAGAATGCCCTTTTAATCATGTTTGCAACTCATCAAACAATACATACGATTGCAACTTCTAGATAAACCTCAGATCTATCTTTTGAGACAGTTTTGAGGCGTTTCTCGGAAAAATTTTGTTCGCATTCTTCAGACCATATGGATTACGTACATTTTGCAAAAAATCGCGTAAAATCATTGAAAATACCACCTTTTACGACATCGTATAGCTCAGAAACCAATACGGTGACCCCCTCTTTTTTTCTCGGTTTTTGAATTGCCAAAAGATTATCTTTAAATGACAGGATTTTAAAGGAAATTCATTGATGAAATCTAAGACTCCGGAACTACCTTAAGGTCGATCGATGGAAACAGACAGATTGAAATGTTGAAAATAATTCCGAGTTTAAGCAACAGTAACCTAGTTTTGAAGCATTTTTATTTCTTAAAATTCCCGAGATTGGCATGCCCTTTAGGCCTGCTAATTTACAAATCACTTTAATTAAATCTTTGTGTGGCCTAGTATGTCGAGTCTGGCTCTTCTTGTCCTCTCCAAGGTCCCCAGGCACCATCACGTTTAGCAGTTGCCCAGGCTTCAAGATCGGCAGGCTGATTACGTATTTTGACTACACCCTTTTTGTAGAAATCTACACGCTCCTTCAGTTTAGTCACTATATCCGGGAACTTGCTACTTAAGTCGTGTCGCTCTTCTGGATCAGCGGTTATGTTGAATAATGCTTCTTTGATGAAGAAACCCTAATAAGGAATATGGCAGATTATAGGCTGAGTCATCAATCAATCAATCAATCGCTCACTCACTCACTCACTCACTCACTCATCATCACTCACTCAATCAATCAAATTCGAATTAGATCTTTTAACATTTCTAACCATTACAAAATGATGCTAAGAAATATGTTGGAAAATTGTTAATATAGACTGAAATGGACAGAATGTTAAAAATCCAGTACAAATTATTAGAAAATGCAATTTCCAACTTTTGAGATAGTCATAAAAATTCCAGTAGCGTAAGTATAGTAGTGGCGTAGGTACCATTATATGCAAATAACGTGTATATCTAGGAGGTTGTCAGAAAATACTAGCAAACTATTTACTAAGGAATCGACATCATTGAGATAAATTTTTCCTCGCACCGCTACTGATAAATAGAGATCTCGTTTAGTGGGTAGTAAAAGTCAATAAGATTATTAAAAGACTTTTTAGTTGGGCATAACTTTTCTTACCGCTACTTCAAATTTTCGATGATCTTGTAACAAAACATTCTTATCTTTTGCTTTTAACACATCTTCAATTAAGCCCATACTTTCACCGTCATTTTCATGGTTGTCTGTAGAAAGTTCAGGTGGTTTAAACCAAGGAAAGTTCGTGACATTCATGATGAGCTTCATATCGCCCACACGCAGTGCAATACCATCAAAGATCCACGGGAGAAGTCCTTGTTCAGTCATATCTATGTTATGAAGAATTTCTGTTCTTGGTGATGGTTCGTCTTTAGAAATGGTATTCCACACATTGTATCCGTCAAGGGTATCATCTGTGTCCTTTAGCCCTGTAAGAAAAATAAACGGAATGGTTTTCAAGCAATAAAGCCGTGATTTTTGTCATTTTCCCCGCAACATCTTGCAGGCTCCCAAGTGTGGTCAGCTGCATCCTCGGGGACCCAACGGGACGTCCGCGGAGAGTAGTCCGCTGATAACGTCATGGACGTCGTAGAGGTCAGTTGTATCTGTTATGTATATGTTAGATCTGATTTCTACCTGATGATTAGGGGTGCCTTCTAAAGACTGGTATTTCTAAAAGCTTACCTGCAAGTGACATCAAAGTAGGGAACCAATCAGTGACATGCAGAAGCTCTTTACATCTTCGTGCCTTCTTTTCTATCATTGATCCATACACAAAACCTATTCCCCTTACCCCTCCCTCCCACAGAGTGGTTTTACATCCACGTAATGGCCAGTTATATCCGCCAGAAAAGGGCATTCCACCATTGTCAGTGCTTACTACTATGAGAGTGTTGTCCAACAGACTAAGAAGAAGAAAAAATATGCGTGATATTAATATGGCATGCCGATCGTTTCCATAATACTTCTTTGTGATATATAGTAATAATAACCAGCGTTATTTATGGAAAAACAGCTTTGTTTTTACGATGTTTTTCTACGAAGGGCCATGTGCAGAACGCAGTGCGCGCTGACAATAGTGGGCACCGTCCTTAATTTTAAGTACCAAATTTTAAGCTAAATACTGAGTTATTTTTGTTTGTTTGCTTGTTTTTAAATGAGTTTTGAAGCCTTTCTAAGTTTTCTTTTATTGCTTTCTTCAATGAAATTCTCATGATACATATAATAAACATATTTCTTCATAGAAAGTGCCTTGTACAGGTTTATACTCACTCGTTGTTTGCGTAAAACACTCACTCGCTCGTTCCTCGCTCGTTCGTGTTTTGACACAAACAACTCGTGAGTATAAACCTGTACGCGGCACATTCTATGAAGTAATCTCTATATCTTAAACTACATGACATACACCGATTATAAGAAAGAAAAGGAAACAAAACAATCGCGGGCTGCCTGTGTAAGTGGGTGATTCCACGCTGAATCATCCCTCCTCGAGCTCGATAGCCAATCAGCACGCGAGTTTCATGGGAGCTATGGGATTCTATAAAATATTAACATGACTTAATTATATCCATTTTGAAATCACTAACAAATCCTGCAATCTGATTGGTTAAAAAGTGTGCGATTTATTCACGAATCGCATCTTTTTTGCTCTAAATCGCATCAATTTGAGCCATTAATCGAACCAATTTGAACAACCAATGAGATAGCAGGAAACATACATTCTGATCAATCAGAACACAGAAAAAAAATAAAGCCAATTAAAAGTATGACTAAAAATTTGAGGGGATTTTCTGGGGAAAGACAGGTGAAAGGCAAAACTTTTACAAGAAAATGGACAAAATTGAAAACTTACAGTTTCCAGTTGACGACAAAATTCTCCTCAGAGCTATACGAATAACTGTTGAGAATCATTGTCCTTCTAATCATTCGACATTGGAAATGTCAAGCTATGTACAAACATATCATCAACAATCCAAGTACCGAGTCCATTGAAGTTCCTGCTTTTCAAGAACAAAATAATGGTTTGCCTTCCAGTGACACAAGCCAGGATATCTCACAACGTAAATTTGTAGCTACCAACAAAAATACAAGCTGTTCAACTAAACAGTTCCTTGCTATTTACAACAAGACAAGAATCCTGTCGTCTTGAAATGGACATCAACAACATCGTTGACTGACACATGGCGCCCACAAATCTCGACAAAAGACTGTAAAATTTCATTTTTATCCATTTTCTTGTAAATCACTTCAGATAATTCGTTCTCTAAACAGAATGAGGAAAATATCGTGTAGTAAAATTAATTAAGACCATATTTCAGCATGCTTGAGGACGGCCAAAGAGCTGACATCGAAGATACATGCAAAAAGACGTTTCTTGTCAAAATTACATTTCTCAAAGCACGTTTTATGCTAGTTCATGACTAAGATGAATTCGATATATTCCAACAAAGAGAAATATTATCCAAGTAGGTATCATCCAAGCTTCAATGCTGGTTTAGTATCCTGTCCAATTCTGACAACAAAATTTTGTGTTTCGGTGATCAAGGAATGGCGCCAAAGTGAGCCACCGGCCAACCTGTTGCACAATAAACTTCTTCGCCAACAAACAGCAGAAAGAACCAATGAAGAAGACGAGACGAGCATTTATCATCGACTCTGAAGGCCCACTCAACTGCAAAATCAGTTTTAGACTGATATTATAACTATGGACTAGCTGTCGTGAGCAGCATGCATTCAGTAAAGACAGTAATTTTGACGTGACGTAGATTATGTGATGGTCACGTGAGCAAGGTTATAAATATTTGTGTAGTTTCACTTCCGGTTATAGCAACGAATTCTTTTATAACGATGTACAAACACTTGAAAACCATCTATACTAATAAATATACCTGTCATTTCATTATCAAGTTATCACTATGTATTGCAAGTATTATTACTGTAGATTTCAAAATGGATATAATTAAGTGGTAATTGAACTTCGTGTCGTGCAATTTTGGTCTGAAATCATACTGTCTTGTGATTAACAAATTGCACTCCCGCTACGCGGTCGTGCAGTTTTGTAATCACTCGTATGATTTCAGACCAAATTGCACTCCACTCAGTTCAATTACCATTATAAATCTATGACTATAACACATTAATGTTTCATATCTTCGTTGCATATGATACAGAAATCAGAAATCATAAGTTATCTCGGTAAGTTCTACTTACCCCTTGTTTCGTAAAGCATTAGTAACATTACCAATAGCTTCATCTACAACACTAACCATACCAGCATAAATACGTCTTTTCTGGTCTTTGATGAAGTCATATTTCTTGATGAATGATTCCGGTGCTTCGTTTGGCGCATGCACGTTTTGAAAGGGAAGATAAAGAAAGAGTGGCACAGAAGTGTTGTGTTTTGCAATGATTTGTTCAGCTCGCTGTAAGAAATAGAAATCAAAACAAAAGGTTTGTTTCCGCACTATAGAATTGATTTTCGTATGACTGTGAAAACGGCACGGCACAGTCAAGGCAGGGATTTCGAATGTTTTTATAAAAATCACCACAGTGACGCGGTCACGGCACGGCGCGGTCCGTTTCACACTCATACGACACCTCTTGGTAGCAAAAAAACTGGATGGGTGGTGTATAGACCTCAAGCCATAAACCAAGCCAAACGTCAGCCAGGAGTTCTTAGACACAAAAACATTGGACAAATAAAAATATGAGAAGAGAAGGGCAGTCCAGGGAATGTACTTTTCCAGCTGCAAAGTGTCCAACGGACCAGAAAAAGGCGTACTGACATGTCAACGTTCTTCTTGCAGCTTTGACTGATATATATGTCAACGTAAATCACAAAGCAGTTACACAAAACTTACCTTAGAAAACATATTTGCCGAGTAGACATTGGTCATGTTGGTGACAGGTGATTTTTGATCTCGTAGATCTAATAAGTCATAGACTTTATGCGTCCAGTAATCTTCAGCACCATTATAGTACCCGTAGTGAGTGTCAAATCCCCGGTACAGTGGTGTGTACTGCCATTCAAAATAACCAAGATGCCATTTACCAACCATATGAGTTGCGTAACCTTCACAACGGAACAGATACTGCGGTGTAAATTAAGGTTACCAAATGGAGCTTTACACATTTATCTATAAATATTTTGAATATAATATAATAGCACTGATTGGCTGGCTACCGTGGTCATATCAGAGGAGAGAGGGATGGCTTTGCATTAAACATAGAAAAATCAGTTACATAAGCAATGTTAATTGCTCGCTTGTCTCTGTCACAGAGACGTGCGCGCGCGTTTTTTGTTACCTACTTATTGAAACCCCCTTAAGGGCCTCTACGAATTGTAAAACAATTGACTTACCAGCTTTCTTTAATTTTTGTGGAAGAAGAGTCAGGTCAGTTGGAAGCCCGTATGGTTGCGCCGGGAAAATAACTCCGTGTTGCATTCCTGGAAAATATATTTGTGATTAAACGTCATCTTAAAGGAAAAGTGAAATCTCAACCCCACTTAATTCTCAAGGCGTACGTAACGCACTCGTACTATTACTTGTTTTCTAAAGATCTGCAACTATTTCAACCTTTTTTAAAAGCCAGTAACTTTTAATATTCCGTTTCTTCTTATTTTATTAAATTTATTTGAGCAGATTTCCTTTAGTTTTCAATAGAAATGTTAGTTAATATATTTTACGTTGCATTGTATTCTGCATGGTAACTTCTATTGTCGTTCTGTAACATGCGCATGCAAGTTCTTTTGCAGTACACAGAGACACAATTATGATAAAACAAGGAAAGCTACAGCTACTTTAGCTTAGCTTAGCTCGGGGACAGGGGGCCCTGTAGTGTAATAGACACACTTACACATCCACAACTTCATAGCCTACTCTTCCCGAATAGTGGTGTGGGTTCTTTAACATCCATCCAATGCAAGGGTATGTGTAATAGTTTTTGGAGAGACGGGACCTACGGTTTAACGTCCTTATCCGAGAAGACGTACGCGCGTGAAGGTCTAACCATTTGTAGATGTAATACGAACTCAAGGCAGCACCTTCTCCTCAATCATTTAAAGACCCTGAGTGTTGGTCCGGCCGTGGAATCAAACCTCGATCTTTTGCTGTACAAAGCCTACATACTATTTCACGGCCTTGAATATTGCAGTTCACTTCTCCTTTCAATAAACAAAACTTTGAACTCTAAACTAGAATCTGCCAACCATTATGCTCTAAAAACTCTTTTGAATTTAGGAAATAATTTAGATTATAGTATAACATTATCTATAGCCAGTATGCAATCACTTGAATATAGAAGAATGATACGATCAATCACTTGTTTTACTATTTAATGTACAAAGGATAATGGTCCTAGATATATCTATCTCTAACTTTTTCGAGCAACGTATAACCTTAGAAACGGGGGACATAATCTTGTTCAACCTAGTTATAGCAATAGATTTGATCACAGTTCTTTTACTTTTAAAGTGTCGCATTTATGGAACAAGCTTCCTTTTATTATAAGCAGATCAGACAAGTTGAGCGATTTTCGTAAGCCATAGGAGGACGACATTCGATTTTAGTAATTGAAGAGCTAGTTGCAGACGTAATTGCTTATCGTAGGTGTATTGGACTTTTTTGAAATTCAGTTTGTGGGGTAGTTTATATATAAGGCATATTCATGATATAATATTTAATTACCGATATATATCTATCTTTTATTTAGGTCTTATTAACCGAGCGGGAGGTCTGTACGGGAAAATCTTGACAGAGGTCGAATGTACCCGACCGAAGTCAAGAGTGAAGGTATATGCGCGGTGAAGCGTGCAAAGCAGCTCACAGTGCTATCGGATTAAAGCTGCTTGTAGCAGAAATGATCTCTCACGCAAATTTATCTATGTTGGAGAAATATCGAAAGGCTTTTCTCCGAATAGTACTCAACTCCAAGTGAATTCAATTGCTTTTTTACTGAGATTTTTTACTAGCAAATCGCTACAGCTACATACTCATTGCTTTGTATCAGTCAAAGAACACAGGAACCCAAAACTGTTAAGGTATGGGAACCCCTGTGCGTATTGTTTAAAGAGTTAGAGAAGAACAAAGGGTAAAAATCTTCGAAAACGAACACAAAAATCAGCCATTTTAGCGTTGTTCTCTGCTCCTTTTCGACTCATAATATTCGCTAAATTTTATAGTTCGAGCTTTTTCTCCTACTTTTCACGGTGCACAACATGTTTTGATAAATTTGTTTGCAGAATCTGGTAGATAAAATATTATTTTTCTTCACCAAAAAACGACTTTCTTCGGTTTTCAATGCTGACTCGCTAGTGCCCAGACTTCCTACGGACAAGCGAATGTTCTTTAGTAAAAGTGCGCGCGCGAGATGCGCAGTAGCAAGGGCCCCGAACTACCTTAATAAATTGATTGATTGATTGATTGATTGATTGATTGATTGATTGATTGATTGATTGATTGATTGATTGATTGATTGATTGATTGATTGATTGATTGATTGATTGATACTCACCAACGTTGGCGCTCAACAGGTAATTTAGCCAACTAGGCGGCAGTAAAGTAAAAAGATATATTGTAGAATATAAACACTATACGCAAACAAAACACCGCCTTGTACGTACTGTAATTTTAACAGCGTGTAACACTATTGCGTTACGTACGTGTAACACTATTGCGTTACGTACAGACTGGTACTGAATGCTTAGATTACAGACCAGACAGATTATCTGGTACCGATTATCTGGAATATAGGTGTATTGATACGATTTATATGTTGGCATAAACAGATTATCGTCTGCTACGTATTATTTATCAGCATTTAGAAAAATAACCTATTGAGATGAATAAGCATTCTAAGGTTTGGAAACGTCATCTTGTATTAAAGGTTATTGCGCTCACTTGTTAAAAGAAAAAACTGACATGATGATGTTGCGAATATTGTTTAATCTAGTGCAATTTAAGTCAATAAAGATCGAATCAATTACTTACAAATAAAAGAATCAACCACAATTTTTTGAAGCCTTTTTTTCTTTCTCAAAACGGCAAAACGGCATTTGAACTTGTGGATTGCAAATTGAAACTGGCCGTGAGTCGAGCCGCTAGTTTGTATTTGTTTTCTATCAACACAACAGAGAATGTTGAAATAACAAGAAAGCAAAAAACGGCAAGACTTGTCTTTATATTATTAATATTAATTGACCAAATTGTAAGCATGTTTCATTTTATTCACCGTGGAGTAAAATATCTACAGCTATATTAAGCTATACAAAACTTGAGCTTGGCCAAAATCACTCAGTGGATCTACTTGACTTTTTGTAAAATCCATTGTAATGATTGACTGTACACTTTGAGACGCATATTGTAAAAAAATACTTCAGATACTGATAAAATGAGAGATTGTTGCACTGTATGCAAAGGAAAGTCTATTTATCAGACGTCTACATGAATTCAGACTTTGGCCGTCACGCTACAATGAGTCTCAGGATGCAACGTCATGCAACACAGGAAACCAGTTTACCCTCCGGTCCATATAAAAGTACGCGTGTTATTGATTGAGGACATTTTATGGCATGAAACTCAGTGCTGCTAAAGGCTAAGGATTACACAAAAGACACTTCTTGGAAGTAAAAAAAAAAAAAAATACTAACTGGAGAATAACATTCAGCTCTCAATGCTTCATGGGCTTCCTCTGCACATATAGCTCAATCCACGAGTTATGGCCTTCATTGGCCGGTTGATTGACAGGTTGTAAATAGATGTTTCAAAATGATAACATGATTACAAAATCTTCAAGTTTAGGCTGTTAATAACCAGTACTGGGGTAAATACTACTAACCAGTATGTATATGGTTTATACTAACCAGTATGTATATGGTTTATACTAACCAGTATGTATATGGTTTATACTAACCAGTATGTATATGGTTTATACTAACCAGTATGTATATGGTTTATACTAACCAGTATGTATATGGTTTATACTAACCAGTATGTATATGGTTTATACTAACCAGTATGTATATGGTTTATACTAACCAGTATGTATATGGTTTATACTAACCAGTATGTATATGGTTTATACTAACCAGTATGTATATGGTTTATACTAACCAGTATGTATATGGTTTATACTAACCAGTATGTATATGGTTTATACTAACCAGTATGTATATGGTTTATACTAACCAGTATGTATATGGTTTATACTAACCAGTATGTATATGGTTTATACTAACCAGTATGTATATGGTTTATACTAACCAGTATGTATATGGTTTATACTAACCAGTATGTATATGGTTTATACTAACCAGTATGTATATGGTTTATACTAACCAGTATGTATATGGTTTATACTAACCAGTATGTATATGGTTTATACTAACCAGTATGTATAGGGTTTATACTAACCAGTATGTATATGGTTTATACTAACCAGTATGTATATGGTTTATACTAACCAGTATGTATAGGGTTTATACTAACCAGTATGTATATGGTTTATACTAACCAGTATGTATATGGTTTATACTAACCAGTATGTATATGGTTTATACTAACCAGTATGTATATGGTTTATACTAACCAGTATGTATATGGTTTATACTAACCAGTATGTATATGGTTTATACTAACCAGTATGTATATGGTTTATACTAACCAGTATGTATATGGTTTATACTAACCAGTATGTATATGGTTTATACTAACCAGTATGTATATGGTATGGTTTTCTATGGAATACGGGTGAATATTTCACGAGAAATTTATGTTATTAGTATACAACCAGCCTTTAGGCGAGTTGTATAAAAAACTAGACGCACACGTGCGTTCACTCGTGCCCTGGGAGCCCCTTTTAGGAGAGGCTTCAATGACCGGCCCCGATCGTACTCTTCCCTGAGCCGTTTCACGCATTCTTCACTTAACCGTAACATAATAAAGACCTTTTTTGACCTTTTTAAAGAATATCTGATTAGTCAATTTGTCTGTCAGCAGCTATTAGTGTTAGATATCTCCAACATGCAAAAATATACCAGTTTATTCAACTTTTTATATCTCAAATGTTTGCTGTAAAGACTTCTACAACGGCGTTTTTGACACAATAATAAATCGTGTATTTTTTCGTTCATGTTTCGGCTGTTTTAAGACGTTACGTGACCAACAAGGTCAATTGAACCTAGCCGTTCCATGCAATGGTCTGGTCTTAAAATTCAGTACAAAAACCTCTCAAGATCTCTTGAATGCTTGAATGAGGGATATAATTGACTTGCTTCTATGTATGTTTGTTTAGGAACATATGTAGGATGAGAAATTCGTAGATTCCCAGCTCATAGGAAATAGTCTTTATCGCGAGGGCCTCCTTTCTAGTACTCCATTTAGAGTTCGATATTTGGTCAAAGTATTGGAGATGAAGCTCAAAATAACAGTCCATTCTGAAGCTCTTATAAGTATATAGGTATATCTCGAGTTAAAAGCTCCAAATTAAGCCTGTCTCTGAAAGCTATTTTCTTTGTAGTCGGCCATCTTGCATTCCTAAAGTTCCTGGCTTGCGTTCGCAGTCGCTCAAAGGTGATGAATGAAGGGCATTGTTTTTACGTTCTTAACCAATCAGAAGTTCCTCAGGACGAACAGAGGAAAAAAAAAAACATTTGCAGTTTATAACTCGTTCCCGGCCTAAAGGCCTGGGCACGAGTAATAACATAAATTTCGAGTGAAATGTTCACCAGTATTCCATTAAAAAAACATCAAATAACCATATTATCCTATAACTATTACACATTTTAGTCAAAAATTTGAAAATACCGCTCTGTATTCATAGAAAATGCTTAGCTCTGATTGTCTAATGTGTAATAGTTATAGGATAATAACCAGTATGTATATATATGGTTTATACATAAAGGTTCAAACGCTAGGGCGAGGGTTTGCATTGAAATTCAAGACCAATGCAAACCCGAGCCCGTGCGTTTGAAGTGGTTTAAAAACTAACCAAACCCTATTTTTATTGTTTCAATGCAAAAATTCTGGAAATAAGAACTCAAATCATCGGATTTGAGCTATAGTATCAAATCCGAGTTATATCGAGTGATTTATATTTGCATTAAATCAACGTCGAACAATAGCTAAAATACAATACAATACAATACATTTATTAATAATTCCCAGAGGGGATTTTGAATACTAATTTACAAAATGTGTGTTGAAATAAAGCTTCTTAAAATTCCATCATGGTCAACGATTTACCGGATAGCATAGTGGTAAGTGAATGGACTAAGATTCAACGGGTTGAGGGTTCGAGGCTCGGTAGGGTCGATGCGTAAGATATCATTTGCGATTTTTTAAAGATCACAATAGTTAATTCCTTAAATTCTAAGACTTTCTGACTTCTAGTGTGTGTCTAAAATCTCAAATGCAGTGCATTGAAGGTAAAACTTCTCAAATGTGTGTAGTGTGTGTATGGCATGACTAGTAACTTGGTAAAAAACCTGATGCAGGTCTTGAATTCAAAATTCAAAACCTGTCCCGGGTCTTCCCCCGAAATTCAAAACCTACATTAAACAATGGAAATAGGGTGTGGTTAGTTTTTAAATGGTTTATACTAACCAGTATGTATATGGTTTATACTAACCAGTATGTATATGGTTTATACTAACCAGTATGTATAGGGTTTATACTAACCAGTATGTATATGGTCTATACTAACCAGTATGTACATGGTTTATACTAACCAGTATGTATATGGTTTATACTAACCAGTATGTACATGGTGTATACTAATCAGTATGTATAGGGTTTATACTAACCAGTATGTATATGGTTTATACTAACCAGTATGTATATGGTTTATACTAACCAGTATGTATAGGGTATTTCCCGGTCATTAAGGCGCTTCGTGTCGGGGTACATATCGGCTGTACGTAGTAGTTGTCGAGTATGACCCCTTGTGCTGCAAGTTTGTCGATATTTGGTGTTACAATTGGAGCTATATTTTGATATCCAACATCACTCCATCCAAGGTCGTCTATCAGAATTAAAACAATATTTGGTGGTCTGCTATAACAGCTTGTTATTGCGGTTAGAAGAACGACGACGACTCTTACAATTCGGTTGTCCATGATAATAGCTCACGGAGTCACGCGCTTTGCACGAGTCCAGACTGTGCATTGACTGAAAAGATTTAAGTGTCAATAAAGTGTCTGTAGACCATTAATGAACATTTCGTTACCTATTAAGAGTGTCACGAAATCCTTATTTTAGAACAATATTTGGTTATGGATCACGCGCTTTGCACGACTCAGGGCTTATTCGGAAGAATAGAATTAACCTAGCCTGCGCAGTGGGGGCTTGCGCTAGTGCCCCCGCCGTGAGACTGAATGAAATAGATATCTCGTTAAGATATCCAGAGCTTTACAAATATCGAAATATAAATCGAGCCACTAGACTCAGCACACCAAATTGTTCGATCCTCTTTTAAGCGCAAACACATTAGAACCTCTCGATCGAAGAGATTTTGTCTTATTTTGAGATCTTTGCAATATCCGCTTTGTCCACCTGCGCGAATTTCTTAAAAGGTTCTTCCTGATCCTTGTCTCCGAGAAACCCTGTGATATAATTACGAATATGCATTACTGTTCATACTGCCATTTTTTCAAGAAGCGCCTGCAACACTGCTGAACTAGACGCACTCGTGCGTTCACTCGTACCCAGGTAAAAGCGAGCCGAATATCGGCTGAAAAAAGACGTTTAGATAGACTGCCGCTAGGGTAAGAGCGATTGACATGTTGTCGTTAATAAACTTTTTAACAAGACGCTCCTCGAAGCGTACACTGGTTGCCGCGGAAGTGCAACCAGCGCAGTATTAAACACCTTTATGAATCAGCTAACTAAAAATAAAGAAAACAGCTTTGCTAAGCCCAGCAACTTGAAGAATAGGAGCTTGTTGTCCATCAACGAGTGATGCTATTTGTCTGTCAGCAGCTACTAGTATGGCCTTTGGCCTTCTTTAGACCACTTTCAAAATTAATTGATATCGAGGCTAATGTGGATAAAACAAACGAAATGCTGGTCATTGCTGGCTGGTTTCTTTTGTTTAGTCATGTAAGCCTCATTGTCAAGCAAATTTTGAAAGTGGTTTATTATCTATATCTCCGACATGCAAAAATATTACCTGCAAATTTACCAGTTTATTAAACTTTTTATTTCACTATATATATCTAAATTGTTTGCTGTAAAGACTTCTACAAAGGCGTTTTTGAAACAATAAAAATCGTGTATTTTTTCGTTCATGCTTCAGATGTTTTATATATGAATAAAAGACGTTACGTGATCAAACGCGCCAGGTCAAATAGAACCTACTCTATACGTGGTCTGGTCCAGAATTTCGATATTAAAATTCAGTACAAAAACCTCTCAAGATCTCTTGAATGCTTGAATGAGAAATAGTATTGACTTGCTTCTATGTGTGTTCGTTTAGCAACATGTAGGGCGAGAAATTCGTAGATTTCTAGCTCAAAGGAAACAGTCTTTATCGCGAGCGCCTCCTTTCTAGTAGTCCATTTAGAGTTCGATATTTGGTCAAAGTATTGGAGATCAAGCTCAAAATAACAGCCATTTTGAAGCTTTTATAAGTGTCTAGGTATTATATTATTCGAGTTAAAAGCTCAAATTTACATTGTTTTACTGCTGGAAGAGTCTGTCTCTGAAAGCTATATTTTCTTTGTTGTCGGCCATCTTGCATTCCTAAAGTTCCTGGCTTGGGTTGACTACGAAGAGTTCGCACTCGCTCAAAGGTGATGAATGAAGGGCATTGTTTCTTACGCTCTTAACCAATCAGGAACTGCAACACGTGACCGATTGAGCAAGAATGGCCTTTTCTCGAGACAAAATCAGAAAAAAATGTTTTTTTCTTATTTTTTCTGATTTCATCTCGAGAAAAGGCCATTCTTGTGCAATCGGTCACGTGTTGCAGTAAAACAATGTAAATTTGAGCTTTATTATTATAAGTAATACCATGACCCTGAGGGATATTAGTGATTAAATGTCCCCGAAGCCGAGGGAGGTTTAGTGGAAGTCCCGGGACTTTTACTAAACCTCCCGAGGCTGAGGGGACATTTAATCACTAATATCCCGAAGAAGTCATGGTATTACTTTGTAATACCATGATCACCGAGGAAATAAACGAAATATACTTCGCTGTTTGTTCATCCAAAACTTGAAAATATTATACAATTCTTTTACCAATTGTGCGTAACCCTGTTCTCTGGGGACTTTCGAAAATAGATTTCTTTGTTATATACTTACAATGAACAAGTATTTATAGGTTGTTAATCAATTCGAAAGCTAAATTCTTTCTTTGTGTCGTTATGCTCATGCGCAAAATAGAATGCATAGATCCCACACGCGTAAGATTGTGCAGTGGTAAGAGGTATCGGTGCATTAGAAAGTTATAGAGTTTCGGGACAGCGTGCAAAGTTGTCCCGATCGTCCCGATGATTGCGTTAAATGAGGGACAACCACTCATGAATAACATGAGGGACGATTAGTTCTAATCGTCCCTCATTAATTATGGATGAGGGACGATTAGTTCTAATCATCCCTCATTCATAATTAATGAGGGAATATTAGAACTAATTTTCCCTCTTTCTATTCATGAGGGAGGGATGTTAGCGATTAAACGTCCCTCCAAAAACAATAGATCCCGAGGTGATCATGGTATTATTATGATATGGCTATGCTACGGGTTCTTTGATTTATTGGAACATATTTCTCGTTATATTGTATAGATACTAACAAATCTACTGTCGGCGTAAGATATATCGAATCTTCGTTTTGCAGAGCAATTTTTTTTGTATGCGAAAGCTCGCGCGCTCTCGACCAATCAGATTCACCCTAAAAATAGTATCAAACGTGATTGTCCAAAGACCTAATACGCGGGATTCCTTCTCTTTTCTCATCTTCTCTTGCTGTTAATTACCAAGTAGCTGAGTAGTTGTTGGTGTAGCAGGGTCTCCTACCTTTTGCGTGAAACGTGAATGGCTTATGTATTTTGACGTGAAACGTGATTTAAGGTCTAAAATCTTTTTGCGTCCACGTGAAAGCAACTTTTGATTTCTTGTGAATTTACTTGAAAGATATTTTTTGATTATTCGTGACGCGTGAAAATGCCAAATATTTTTATTTACGTGATTTCATTTTGCAAAGGGGACCCTGGTGTAGGTGTAGGATACGTTCCGAGAGAATAATGCTAAATTGAACTTATTTATGAGTCTCCGGGAACATAAAATCTCCTCCGTGAAAATTATTGAAAATAAAGAAAGCATGCATTGAACTAGTATTCCTGTTGAATTAAAAGCTCCAGTGTGCCCAAGGTCGATAGAAACAGATTGAAAATAATTCCAGGTCTAAGGAACAGTAATCTTTTAAAGCTTTGGTTATTTCTTAAAATTCTCGAGATTAACAGTGCCCTTTAGACATGCTAATTTACAAATCACTTTAATTAAATCTTTGTGTGGCCTAGTACGTCGAGTCTGGCTCTTCCTGTCCTCTCCAAGGTCCCCAGGCACCATCACGTTTAGCAGTTGCCCTGGCTTCTGGATCGGCAGGCTGATTACGCATCTTGACTACACCCTTTTTGTAGAAATCTACACGCTCCTTCAGTTTAGTCACTATATCCGGGAACTTGCTACTTAAGTCGTGTCGCTCTTCTGGATCAGCGGTTATGTTGAATAATGCTTCTTTGATGAAGAAACCCTAATAAGGAATATGACAGTATATAGGCTGAGTCAATCAATCAATCAATCAATCAATCAATCAATCAATCAATCAATCAATCAATCAATCAATCAAATTATAAGAATGTGAATTACAAATATGCTAAGAAATATGTTGGAAAAGTATAAATATAGACTGAAATGGACAGAATGTTAGAAATGCAATAGAAAATTGCTAGGAAATGCAATTTCCAACTTTTAGAATAGCCATAAATTAAATTCCAGTAACCTAAGCATAGTAGTTGGGTAGCTATCGTACCATTATGCACATACGCAGATGAAGTGCAGTCTCATATTATTGACCGAGCGTGAGGTCTAGATAGGAGGACCAGGTACAGGCCGAGCAAATAGGCGACCGAACAAGAAGTCAATAAATTATTTATTATATGACTGACCAGCCAATTAAAAAATACTTAGCTTTGGTCGTAAACTCGATAAACTGAAAAAAAGCGCCCATTTCAGTGACTGGCTCCGGTCCATTCAGTTGGCTTCCGGTTTCACTAACAATTGCCAAATAGCGATATCATCACTTTGTAAGACTAAGGGACCTTTCCAAAGAAATGCGTTTATTTGAGCGCTAAAGTTAATTCATGTGCGCACGCATAAGATGACCGTAAAATCTGGCCATGCATGCCGATAATTTTTCTTACCGCTACTTCAAATTTTCGATGATCTTGTAACAAGACATTCTTATCTTTTGCTTTTAACACATCTTTAATTAAGCCCATACTTTCACCGTCATTTTCATGGTTGTCTGTAGAAAGTTCAGGTGGTTTAAACCAAGGAGAGTTCGTGACATTCATAATGAGCTTCATATCGCCCACACGCAGTGCAATACCATCATAGCTCAGTCGGTGATGTCCTTGTTCATTCACATCTATGTTATGAAGAATTTCTGTTCTTGGTGATGGTTCGTCTTTAGAAATGGTATTCCACACATTGTATCCATCAGCAAGGGTATCATCTGTGTCTTTTAGCCCTGTAAAACAAACGATGCTATTTTCATGCAATAAAGCCGTGATTTTCTGTCAATCTGTAACTTCTCTGCAACAGACTACAGGCTCTCAAATAGGGTTAGCTGCATTCTCGCGGAACCAGGGCATTCGGGAAGGGAGTCTGTTTGGTTTTATTTCTACCTGATGATTAGGGGTGGCCTTCTAAAGACTGGTATTTCTAAAAGTTTACCTGCAAGTGACGTCAAAGTAGGGAACCAATCAGTGACATGCAGAAGCTCTTTACATCTTCGTGCCTTCTTTTCTATCATTGATCCATACACAAAACCTATTCCCCTTACCCCTCCCTCCCACAGAGTGGTTTTACATCCACGTAATGGCCAGTTATATCCGCCAGAAATGGGCTTTCCACCATTGTCAGTGCTTACTACTATGAGAGTGTTGTCCAACAGACTAAGAAGAAGAAAAAAATACGCGTGATATTTATATGGCATGCCGATCGTTTCAATAAAACTTCTTTGTGATATATAGTTATAATAACCAGCGTCATTTATGGAGGGTAAACACGTAACAGGAACAACTGATGAACTTGTGGCCCTCCTACAAATACTATAAAATACAATTGACTCTCTTTAAACGGCCACTCTCGTAAGCGACCACCCTTTCAATTTCCCGTTTGGTTCCCATATAAACTCTATAACAAATCTCTCTCTTGTAAGCGACCGCCCTCGTAAGCGGCCGCGACCACCTTTGGGGTTCAATTTTTGGAATTTTTCATTGTGTTTCCTCTCTCGTAAGCGACCACCTCAGAGTCAGTATTAAATGATGGCAGATCCTTACTATAAACACAACTGTTGGGTGTTAATTTTTGCAAAGAAAACTACTATATGTCCATCGCTTCTGAGAAGTCGTAATCGAGCTCTTTTAATTGCTTCTGAAGCCAAGGTGTCGATGTTTTCCTGTCTCCATCAAACAACACGTTCTCCATGGACATGTATCCCGATGTATTACACATCATGTTTGGTTTGGGCTTCCTGTTTTGGGTTCTCGTAAGCAAGCAGTTTCTCCTGATTCCAAGGGTGGTCGCTTACAAGAGAGTCAACTATATTAACATGACTAAATCTATGACTACAACATATTAATGTTTCATATCTTCGTTGCATCTGTTAGAGAAATAATAAGGCAGATGGAAAAATGGAATTTATTGTAGAAGTCATCGTGGTAAGTTTTACTTACCCCTTGTTTCGTAAAGCATTAGTAACATTACCAATAGCTTCATCTACAACACTAACCATACCAGCATAAATACGTCTTTTCTGGTCTTTGATGAAGTCATATTTCTTGATGAATGATTCCGGTGCTTCGTTTGGCGCATGCACGTTTTGAAAGGGAAGATAAAGAAAGAGTGGCACAGAAGTGTTGTGTTTTGCAATGATTTGTTCAGCTCGCTGTAAGGAATAGAAATCAAAACAAAAGGTTTGTTTCCGTACTATAGTAAAGAGTTGATTTCGTGTGACTGTGAAAACGGCACGGCACAGTCACGGCAGAAATTTCGAATGTTTTATAGACAACATGGGCTCTGGCAACGCCACGGCGCGGTCCGTTTCACCCTCATAAGAAAACTGCTTAATAGCAAAATAACTGGATGGATGGTGTAGGCGTCAAGCCATAAGCCAAGCCAAACGTCAGCCATGAGTTCTTAGACACAAAAACATTAGACAAATAAAAATATGAGAAGAGAGGAGCAGTCCAGGGAATGTACTTTTCCAGCTGCAAAGTGTCCAACGGACCAGAAAAAGGCGTACTGACATGTCAACGTTCTTCTTGCAGCTTTGACTGATATATACGTCAACGTAAATCACAAAGCAGTTACACAAAACTTACCTTAGAAAACATATTTGCCGAGTAGACATTGGTCATGTTGGTGACAGGTGATTTTTGATCTCGTAGATCTAAAAAGCCTTTTCTTTTATGCGTCCAGTAATCTTCAGCACCGTTATAGTACCCGTAGTGAGTGTCAAATCCCCGGTACAGCGGTGTGTACTGCCATTCAAAATAACCAAGATGCCATTTACCAACAATATGAGTTGCGTAACCTTCACAACGGAACAGATACTGCGGTGTAAATTAAGGTTGCCAAATAGAGCTTTAAACTTTTATCTATAAAGTATTTTGAATGTAACGCGCGCACTGATCGATTGGCTGGCTCTAAACTTAAACCTAGAAAAATCAGCAATATTGAATGATTGCTTGTTTCTGTCACAGAGACGTGCGCGCGCGTTTTTTGTTACCTACTTATTGAAACCCAATACTAGGGACTGTACGAAATGTAAAAGGATTGACTTACCAGCTTTCTTTAATTTTTGTGGAAGAAGAGTCAGGTCAGTTGGAAGCCCGTATGGTTCCTCTGGATGAATAACTCCGTGTTGCATTCCTGGAAAATATATTTGTGATTTTACGTTGTCTGCCTGGTCAGTCTATTGTCAGTCTGACACATGCGTATATATGAAAGTTCTTCTGGACTCTGTTTTGTCCTGGCGGAGCGGAGTAAGCAGAGGAATACATAATGTAAAGGACTGCCTTCCATACATTCAGTCAAAGATGTGCTAGCCTGCGTGGCGGCTCCGGGAATTGAGGAGGAGGGAAAAGGGACGGGGAGGGGGGAGGGGGACGGGAGTAGGAGGAGGAGAAAGAGAATTGAGCGCAGACTCTCCCTTTCTCCTCCTCCTCCTCATCCCGTCACCCTCCCCTTCCCCCCCCCCCCCCCCCCCAATCCCCCATCCCCCAGAGCCACCACGCAGGCTAAAGATGTGCATGGAAAAAGCGGAGTATGTATCCCTTCTGAAGGATGTCGCCAACCGACCATGTCTTAACTCCCCGTCATCTCTAAGGGTTAGGGTTAGCCATATGTTGCTATTATGATTGTAAATGCTTTAGCAATACCTGTATATAAGGTCATGCCAATAAAGCTTGTTATACTACTAAAGTTACAGAGACGATTGCTCTACTCCAGATTGCCAACAAGTATCGAACAGCAAAGAATATGCTCGAGCGTCATCAGAGCGGAAATAAAACGTTTCACTCTACTGAAACCCTGAAACCTTGATTAATCTTGTCGTTACAGATCATATCTTCAGAGCGATGGATGAAAAGAAAGTGACAGCTATAGTTTTCATAGATTCAAGCAAAACCTTTGACAGCATTTGTCACTGTACACTTTTTAACAAATTACCAAATCTTGGGACCTCCCCAAGGTCCCCCAAACACTTTGGACTGGTTTTAAAGTTACCTGACTGAGAGAGCAGAACAGTCCACCTGGTTATCATCGCAACTCATTATTACTCATGGTTTGCCGCAAGGCTCCATTTTGTTTTGGGCCTTTGCTTTTCAATTTATACGTGAACGATCTACCAAGATCCATTTGCGACTGTAAAGTGGAATCATATATAGAGGATTCAAAGATCTCTCTCTCTCTCTCTCTCTCATGTTCTTTGGTAGTTAAAGAGATATTAATTATGGTTTCTAATAGAACTGTTCCCTTTTTGACTCAAGACCTGGTTTCTATCACGTCATGTAAGGACCTGGGCGTGACCTTGGACCCTAGCCTGTCATTTAACGATCACATTGCCTTTTTCACAGCATTGGTACTGGCTGGATTATGTCAAATTAATAGAATTAATTAGACACTCATTCTCAGTTATCCAACTCATTGTAAATGCACTGGTTTTCAGCAAGTTATTCTATATATTTTAGCTATTTTATAATATTTGTATATCATATTTATTATTTATTATAGACATATTTATTTTTCATATTTATGTTATGGCAGGTCCACATTAGTCTTTCGACTGCGTTTATCAACCTGTTTTATTAGATAAATATTAATTGCTTGCTTGCTTGCTTGCTTGTTTGCTTGCTTGCGTGCTTGCTTGCTTGCTTGCTTGCTTGCTTGCTTGCTTGCTTGCTTGCTTGCTTGCTTGCTTGCTTGCTTTACAACACAAGAGGAAAGGACAATACCAACACGCCATGGTGCCGTACAAAGACAACCCAACGCTCCCGCGCCAACACTAATTAACGCTCCTTCTTCTTTCATGTCCCCAAATCATGGAACTTTTTACCTAACACAGTTAGAAACTGCAAAACGATCTGTGCTTTCAAGAGAGGCGTTAAAGAATTTTTTAGGAACAGTGGCGCGTAACATTTACATACTTATAATATGCTTCATTTTAATATTCTTTGCATTTATTACTCGTGCCCAGGCCATAGGCCGGGAACGAGTTATAAACTGCAAATGTTTTTTTATTTTGTCTATGTTCGTACTGAGGCCCTTAGAGCAGAACCAAAGTCGAGCTTTTTACTTAAGGCATTCCCAACTCCATTATAAGAGCGTTAGAATGGACAGCTATTTTGAACTCGGTCTCCGATTCTACGGCCAAAAAATGAATTCTAAAGGACTTCTTCAAGTTGTACACTTTCCCCCTCTCAAGCATCAGATGTAAGCCAGAATTCGAGCTCTTATCATCACAGTCATCAATGTCCCTCACAGTTCTCACTGCATATGTTGCTAAACGAACAGCAATAGAGGGAAGTCAGTTGAATGTATATTTCCCATCCAAACAGCCATGAGAGCTAATGGGGCCGGTTTTTGTACTGAATTTGAATATCGAAAACGAAGGAGATCTGAAGTTTCCTATTTGATCATGACCTGACGCGTTTGGTCACGCAGTCTTTTATTACTCGGGCTTCCTGTGAAATGCCCGAGGTATAAATTGGGCTTTGGTGTCGTTTCGACGCAAAACGCAGTCTAGTAAGTAATGCGCATGCGTGTAGTCAGAAAGGCGCATGCGTCGAGAGCTACTTTGAAAAGCACATGGTTATCGGTGGTCATCATGGCGGCCTGCAAGATGCCTTGCGATTCAAGGGTAAATATGATTTCTAGTACGCTCAAACTACATACAAACGCACACACTGTTCGCAGTAGACCCACACTAAAAGATGTAGAGCGTTTTCGAAACGAGTCGGTCCGCGAACTTTACGAGAGATCAATTTACGAGCGAACATTTTTGAGTTTGTTTACGAACGTATTCGTTGAACTAATACCCAAGTCATCTAAATTGAATAAAGGAAAGTTTGTGCTTAAATTCAACGTAGTCTAATAATTATAGTTAAAACATAGAGCAGTTAAAACATAGAGCATGATCACCAACTGTGAATCAATTCTGCTAATAATCCGTGTTGAAGTTGTAGAGTTGTGAGTATTGCAAATCAGTTATATTAAAGTTGGTTTGTTTCAAGGCAGGCAGAATTACCAACAATTATTCTGTAAGTAAATGATTGGATTGTCACTCGGAAATGTGTTAGTTGGATGTGAATGCTTCTGCGAGTGTAAAAATTTCAGATCTTAAAAATTCCGAGCCCTCAGCGTGATTTGAGCCTACATTCGGATTTCTGGTCCGACGCTCAAGCACTGACCCTTCATATAAACTGATAAACAGATAAACTTTAAAATACATTTATTTGTCTCTTCAAATTATTGTAAAAGCTGTTGTTATTAATAAAGCAAATGAATCAAAATATCATGATTAAAATTGATAGTACACTGCAGAAGTCAAATAAGTTAGTTTGAAAAAAAACATTTCACGGGTAGTGACTAAACAAAAATCAGTCGACAATTTTTAATCCGATGGGTCTTTCTTACCTTAGGCTCCAGGGGTTTATTATTTGCTTTCTTTAGAGAGTTTTTCTCTTATCAAGTAAATAAACGTCGGAAGGCGACGATAAACCCCTGGAACCCAGGGTAGATCTTTCTAGGAAAGAAGGATTTTAGGTCAAAGAGCACAGCAGAATAAACGAATGGAGAATTTAAAGGGACAATGTTAACAAAGAGAACTCATGATTTACTACATAGAAAGCCCGAGTTCACGCAGCTATGCGTCTTGTTACTTATTAAGAGCGTTAGAATGGACAGCTTAATTGTCTGGCACTTTGATTTCAAAAGCAAATTTGAGAATTTCAAGAATTTCTTATCATTGACTGCCACGTTTGTAGGATAAAAGGGAAGATTGAAAACATTATGTATTTCAATGTTCTCTGTAATTTGGTATGGTTTAAATTTTGTGGCTGTACAAGGGCACGAGTGAACGCACGAGTGCGTCTAGTTTATATATTAGTTCGAACATTTTTTGTAAATTAATTTCTGAAAATCAATTAATCACTTGCAAAGACAAAATCGGAATCAACCGCAATTTTTATCCTATTAGACTGTTAAATCCTGTTCGTTAATAACCAGTATATGGTTTATACTAACCAGTATGTATATGGTTTATACTAACCAGTATGTATATGGTTTATACTAACCAGTATGTATATGGTTTATACTAACCAGTATGTATATGGTTTATACTAACCAGTATGTATATGGTTTATACTAACCAGTATGTATATGGTTTATACTAACCAGTATGTATATGGTTTATACTAACCAGTATGTATATGGTTTATACTAACCAGTATGTATATGGTTTATACTAACCAATATGTATATGGTTTATACTAACCAGTATGTATATGGTTTATACTAACAAGTATGTATATGGTTTATACTAACCAGTATGTATATGGTTTATACTAACCAGTATGTATATGGTTTATACTAACCAGTATGTATATGGTTTATACTAACCAGTATGTATATGGTTTATACTAACCAGTATGTATATGGGTTTATACTAACCAGTATGTATATGGTTTATACTAACCAGTATGTATATGGTTTATACTAACCAGTATGTATATGGTTTATACTAACCAGTATGTATATGGTTTATACTAACCAGTATGTATATGGTTTATACTAACCAGTATGTATATGGTTTATACTAACCAGTATGTATATGGTTTATACTAACCAGTATGTATATGGTTTATACTAACAAGTATGTATATGGTTTATACTAACAAGTATGTATATGGTTTATACTAACCAATATGTATATGGTTTATACTAACCAGTATGTATATGGTTTATACTAACCAGTATGTATATGGTTTATAAAAATCGTATTTTAATTTAATTTAAGTGTAACTGTAGATTAGTAAACTAGACGCACACGTGCGTTCACTCGTGCCCTGGGAGCCTCTTTTAAGAGGCTTCAATGACTCGCCCCGTTCGTACTCTTCCCCGAGCCGTTTCACGCATTCTTCACTTCACCGTAACATAATACAATACCTTTTTTGACCTTTTTAAAGAATATCTGATTAGTCAATTTGTCTGTCAGCAGCTATAAGTGTTTGCCTTTATCATGCATGGGTATTGGATATCTCCAACATGCAAAAATATACCAGTTTATTCAGCTTTTTATTTCACTTTATATCTCAATTGTTTGCTGTAAAGACTTCTACAACGACGTTTTTGAGACAATAACAAATTAAAAATCGTGTATATATGTTTTTCGTTCATGTTTCAGATGTTTTATCCATTACGTGACCAAACGAGTCAGGTCAAATAGAGCCTTGGTTCCATGAAAATATATAAATACATTGTCTGGCCAGAATTGTGTTAAAATTCAATACAAAAACCTCTCAAGATCTCTTGAATGCTTGAACGAAAAATATAATTGACTTGCCTCTATATGCGTTCGTTTAGCAACATTTAGAGTAAGAAATTCGTACATCTCCAGCTCAAAGGAATTGCTACGAGTCGCGAGAGCTTCAACTTCAGTACTCCATTAAGAGTTCGATATTTGGTCAAAGTATTAGAGATCAAGCCCAAAATAACAGCCCATTCTGAAGCTCTTATAAGTGTCTAGGTATATCTCGAGTTAAAAACTCCATTTTCTATTGTCTCACTGCTGGAAAAGCCTGTCTCTGAAAGCTATTTTTGGGGCTGTCCGCCATCTTACATTCCTAAAGTTCCTGACTAGCGTTCACTTCGAAGACCTTCGAAGAGTTCGCACTCGCTCAAAGGTGATGAATGAGGGGCATTGTTTCTTGCGCTCTGAACCAATCAGGAGCTTTAACACGTGACCAATTGCGCAAAA